>VXCM01004757.1:0-25000 GCA_014773175.1 Lucifuga dentata
GAGGCAGATGATTCGCTGTGGTGACCCCTGAAGGGAAAGCCGAAAGGAAAAGAAGAAGATATTAAGACTATATAAGATATTTTAAATATTTCATTCCAAACTAAACAGCTATGCTGTAACATTTGGCCAATTAAGCACTACCACTCATGTTTGGGTTTTAAAATGGCATGCTCAAAAGGGAAAAAAAAAGAGGAGAAGCCTCTCATAGCCAGTTCTTACTAGCTGACCTGTGTTGTAAACCACACATTTTTTTTTTTTTTNACATTTTTTTTTTTTTTGCAGCTTCTTTTCAAATCCTCTTTCAACTTCAAACTTACTGCTTTTTCACATTTACCCTACCATTTCTTAGCATGTTTTGGGGGGTAAACTGACAACGCACAATTTGCTGACAGTTCAGATAAGTGATGGAGGAAAGGGATCACTAGGTTTGATTAAAGCTTTTCACTTTACCAGCTTTGCACATCATAATGCAAGAACAGTTTACACTGCAGTAATGTGGGTCAGAATATTTAGCAACAGCAAAGGCAAAGTTATTGCAGTGGGAAACAATACTCATTGAGAAGATTACAATGTCACATCGCACACCAGCCTGCCTGATTAAATTGTGGACTGTACACAGAATCTCACTGCTGCCCATTAAAAAGTGATTTTCCCATTCCAACCATCCATATCACTCCTTTGCTCCGGCCACTGAGTGTAAAGGTGAGTGTTGATGACGGAGTGCATGTGTGTGCATGTACACATTCAGGCCTGGGTATGTGATTGAGTGTACTAAGTTATTGACCTCTAGCAAGGGAGGAGCATTAATGTCCAGTGTGGCGTGAAACTGGCCTACACCCCGTGTCCAAGGTGACTGGCACTGCCCCATCTCATGGCACACATTTCTGCTGCTGATGGATTGACTGGGCCTTGGAGAAGGACCTTTTGCGGTGTACTGGCCCTGTGTATGTGAGTGTGTGTGTGTGTGTGTGTGTGTGTGTGTGTGCATACTATTGTGTGCNCCTTTTGCGGTGTACTGGCCCTGTGTATGTGAGTGTGTGTGTGTGTGTGTGTGTGTGTGTGTGCATACTATTGTGTGCATGTTAGTCTCAGACAGGCTCTAGATAGTATTGTTTCTGACATGCCAATCCAGAGTCCAAATGACAGAAATAGTAAAGCTGCATTGTCAATTTTTTTTTGAGCCAACAGAGGACATAAAAACTCCAAAATAACCTGACAGACACAAAGCCCTGACATACTCTCATGTGGCCATTGTGGCTAATACGAAGCACAAGCTTGTCCTGTAAACTCACAGCAAGATTAGCATTTTATTGGAGTTGTGTTTCTGGCATCTGATTACTCCTTTTAACTCTATATTAGTCTCCACCAACTCCTGAGGAATATCTGGGTCTTCTAGCTTCTTCGCAAACCATTTGTTAATTTGTTGCTCAGTCAATCCATGGCGGGAAGATAGCTTACAGTGGTTTATCATACTTTTTCTGCTGGAAATGGCTGCCAATGATTTTACAGCAGGTGATGTGAGAACATGATACAGAGAAAGGGCAGTGTTTGAAGTGGGCCGGTACTCACCAGTACACAGTAACGGGATCTCTCTGATTTTCATTTCAGACTACCGGGACATTTTCAGGAGTAGAGGAACCTCTCATAAATGTTCTGTACTCTACTGCAGAGAACAATGCAGAGTAAAACAGTAGCAAAGGTTGCAGCTGGACAAATTAAATCAGGGGACCGTGTATTTATATATACCAGGGATGGGCAACTTTGATGAGGATGGGGGCCAATAAAATTTCATTGTCATGGTCAAAGGGCCACACATTAAATAAAACAAACATTAATGTGAACTCAGTACATACCTGTCAACACTGACAGGTATGTACTGACCCTGACTCACTGACCAGTCAATGTACCAGCACACAGATAAGGGGAGTACTGGCACTTTTTTTGTCCACTTCAAGCAGTAGCAAAGGGGAAGGGTGAAAATTTAGGCTGAGCCATAAATAACTCATAACTCTGGAGTGTCAAAAACAATGCCAACTACACAGAGTGTGACAGAGAGAGAGAGAGAGAGAGAGAGAGAGAGAGAGAGAGAGAGAGAGAGAGAGAGTTATTGTGTGGACAATTAAAAATAAACTTTTAATCTCCAGAACACAAGTTTTGTTCTGTGTGTTTCTTGTAAAGCAGTTGTTCTCTTCATGTCTCCTCAGAGACATTTATCAAGCCTGGGATTTCCCCTTCATGCCTCGTGCTAATGAATCTTTGCACGCTTTCTCCTCTCTAATGATCTTGCTCCCTTCTTGTCTTCCTCTTATCAGTACCTCACATGCTCCTTTCATTTATCTAATGCACTCTTTCATTTAAGTAATGTATAAATGAAATGTCCCTGCAACATTTTCTTCACATCATGTTCTCCTTATCTTCCTTCCTCTTTATGTTTCTCTTTCACTCAGGCCTCTTTCTCTGTTCACTTCCTGTCCTTGTGATTGAATGGATGAGCCGCACACCCCGAGGATGGTGCTAACTCCTACACAAGACCCTATTGTATGTGCCAGTTCCATTTATGGGATGAGTTATAGATTTCCCCTCGCCATATGTGGAGGCAGGAATGTGAAAAACTGCTAACATAAGTAAGTTCTGGATTTGATTACAGGCTCCCACTGACAGGTTCACCAGGGAATCCTTCATGAAAGCTCTGGCTGTCAAATACCGTGTCATATCTGTAGGAGATACATTTCAGCGTTGACTGACTGTGGAGTGAAATGTGAGGATGGGTTCGTTTGATAGTCACATATCTGATATACCACCAATCAGGATATTTATGTTATGTCCATAATATGTGTGAATTGAAGCCTATCATCGTACTTTAGGGAAAACAATTAACCTTAAAAAAATATATATATATAGTGAGTCAACTTTCTGCTGAAGCACTTATGCAAACCTGTCATGTTCATAATATGTTTAGGTTCATGAGGATTTTTTTTTTTTTTTTTTTTTTTTTTTNATAGTGCAAGAAAAAAAAAAAACTCTTACAAATACAAGTCCTGCAATAAAAGTTTCCTCTTAACTAAAAAGAACTATTATCAGTACAATGTACTGAAGCATCCAAAGGAAAATAGTCATTGTGAAGAATACAATTGAAAATTACAATTTAATTAAAATAAATATTAAATAAAAATAAACACAACAAATAATAGAAACATACTTAAATGTTTAAATAAAATAAAATTTGTTGTTATTTTGAATAAAATAAAAAATGATTCTGCAATAAAAAAATAAATAAATACAAATCCCCAAAATGTGAAATACAATCTTATCTGGTATGAAACATTTTAACTCCAATTTTGGAGAGTTTCACTCTACCAAACCAGTTGATTAAATGCTCCTCAGCATTAAAGTACATTATCTGACACCTTTTCCCTGCTGAAACCCTTGATAAAAATTTAGATTAAAAATTAAAAATTCATTGGTTTAGCTATTGAGCTAAACCAGTGCTCAGATACATGTTTTTTTTTTTTTTTTTAAACTGACAAGAGCAATATTTTATGAGTTTATCTCTGGTTAAATTGAAAGGGACATATCATTTTTGTTGTCTTCCATTATTGTTTTAATGTAATGTAGTTGAGAGGATGTGTTGAATATGTATTGAGTCCAAAATGGCAGATTTGAGGTTCATGCGTGTAGCTTTCTGCCCAGTAAGTCTAACCTAGGTTCTGAATTGTCCTGAAAGCTCCATTTTCACTTTAATTCTGTAGCATACTAACATCAACATATAACACCTGAATTTATGTCATCCATAAACACACCTGAATGGCCTGAATAAAGTTTTAATCTACAAACTAACCAGTACCTGCAGTCCACCTCTGGCATGTTTATGTGAGTTTGTGTCTTCATCTGTTCTTCACTGTATAGCTTCCCATCAGCGCTGACTGATAAGCTTCTTTGACCCTATATGTCTACATGTCCCTGCAGTCAATGGAGATGATGATCGATGTTTCAAGTGACATTTCTCAGCTAATAACCTCTTATCCTATTGATTCTCTGCCCAGATATCCCGCTCTGCTCTCTTTTAACAAATGGATTTTGTCCCCTGCTGTCCTTCTCCCCACTCATTTTCTTTTTTTCACATTTCTGTATTTCATAGAATATCTAACACCAACATTCAGGACCACCTTTTTTTTTTTCATTTCATACTCCATGTAGTACATCCTTCAGGCTCAACTCAGCCACAAATTAAACCAAATAAAACCATTTTTAGAGTGGCCCACTTCAAAAGTCACCCTGAAGTTTGCCTACAGGAGTGACTGTCACTGCAGTTACAGTACATGTGAAAAATGGGGAAAGAGAAGGGATTGATCAGGATGCTGCTGAAAATCCACCCGCAGGTGCATGAGAAGCTTCCCTTAGAAGTGGCATTTGCACGATCATATCAAAAGGCCATAGTTGCACACTCCATCACGTCTTAATTAAAAACTGTCAGCATACAGCGCTGCATAGTTATTGCATCTTGTAATTTTAGCAGCTATTAATTATTGTGTTTAAAACAATGTTCAATGAATTCAAAACAAGAATAAAACATGGATATGTGGGAGATTGGCTCAAGGATTGGTAGAAAGACTTCAGTAATTCACCAATGAAATTATTTACCAGAAGCAGAATTTTATGAGCTAAATAATTGCATAATACCCAAGTCACAATAATTTCATCAGATGCATCCGAAGGCGCTTTAACACCTGGAGCAGATTCAAGCCTAAAAGTGATGTAGTGTGAAATGTCTAGTCTGCTGAATGCCTGCATGTTCCACTAATTTAGCAAACAAAACCAGAATGGCTGCAACCAACTGCTGCTTTAAAACTACTGTATTTATACAGTATATTCATTATTTGTTTAACGTAAAATTAAATTTCTATTTGAATTATTTTTCTGTTCAGTCCATTCAGAATAACAGTTTTGCCTGCATATGTTTATTCGGATGTTTACAGATATGCTGATGCCTGATAGGTTATTATTTATCATTTCTAACAGATTACAGTATGAATGATGAACAGGAATGATGGTAAAATATTACCATGTTAAAACTAGATTTCCCATGAGATATAGACATTTGCGTTCCTGCATTATTTGCCAAAGAAGATATAGCAGCCAAATAGGATGTAATAACTAACATTGCTCAAGTAGAAAATGTTTATACTGATTTTTTTTTTTTTTTTTTTTTTTTTTTTTACAAAAATCCCAAAGGACAAATTAAAGCTTTGGCATTAAACAGACTGTGTTTCATTTGTCCTGAATTTGTAGTGTTTACATAATGACCTAAAAATAGTAATATGTAAACAAAAACTCCATGTCTATATGATTTGGTTAATATAGTTAAATTTTGGAATTGTTCAGTCATGATTGAGGTTAAGTAATGCAATACATAGTATGCTTAAAACTTACAAGTACTGTAGAACACAAAACCTGACTTAAACAGTGCTCGAAAAAATCTTGTTTGATGCGATTATTTTAACAATGTAGAAAATAGCATTCAAGGTCTTTTCAGAGAGTATTAAAAAAAAAAAAAAAAAAAANAAAAAAAAAAAAAAAAAAACAACTAGAAAGACCAATCTGTATTGACTCACTGAACCCCATGCAGTCTCACAGGGAAGCCATTAAAACCAGTTCAGTTCTATAGAGGCCTGCAAGAAAATGAATGCCACGCTGTGTGCACAGTCAAAACGACATAATTGCTAAAATGACTTGGCACACCAGAGGTCAAGCAGCATGTGAACAAAGCAGAGTGAAAGAAAAGGTGCTGTGGTGCTTCTACTTGCTGAACAAAGAAGAATAAGGAAACACTGGCTGGTTATGATGGGCAATTTTGTGAATAATAGCATTTTATTTTTTAATTTTTTTGTGTGTGTGTGGGTGTGTGTGTTTTGTTATTTTTTTTAAAAACATCACTACAATACAGGAGTTCAAAGGTATGTGATTGTCATGATCTTCAGATCCTCTACTATTCATTTACTTTTGATGATTGTAACGAGGTCATAATTTAACTGAGCCATGAAACTAAATAGTGATGAAAGTGAAATAATATTTATTTGTCCAATTAACCTATTTGCAAAATGTTTTTTTTTTTTTTTTTTTTAATGAGTAACAGGAGAACTATGTTGGAAGAAAGTGATGGACAGCCTACAGTATTATTAATAACACCTTTGGTATATTATTCCAGTGGGAGCACTTTGGGGGAAGCTTTGGCATTGGTGTGGAAGAACTTGGCTGGCCTGCACAAAGCCTCAACTTCAACCCCACCGAACACCTTTTGGGATGAATTGGAATACTGACTGTAAGCCTGACCCAAAATCTGTGCAGATCTCCCCTAATGCTCTTATGGTAGAATGGAAGCCATGTTACAAAATAAATTGGAAAGCAAAGGGGTGTGAGGAGAGGAAGAGGAGGAGGAGATGGGGTGGCAGGGCAACTCAATATTAATGCCCATGGTTTTGAAATTAGATGGATGGGTGTAATGTTTAGATGTCGTACTTTTGGGCTGTGCGGCTCCCAGCGATAATGGTATATCTGCAGAAATGCTGGAAGAGGCAGAATGTGGAAGCATGTGAGCCAGTGGCTGCTGTGTGCCATCATCCACAAAGTCATCCTGCTGCACTAACTTCCCCTGCCACAGTGAGATGGCATGAGATGGTACTTAAAGCTGCATGGAACCATCTTTTCTTCCCTATACTGCTTTTTTTTTTTTTTTTTTTTTTTTTGTCAGTCTGTGGGGAAAATGTGCTTACAAGGCACTGTACCCTTGGCATTGTTAAATATTCTAATTGCGTAATGGGACAGCATTGCATAGGTTTCCTGTTGGAGAACACAGGTGCCAGGTGGAAGAAAAGAGTAAAGAAGAAAAGAATGATATATATGAGAGAGAGAGAGAGAGAGAGAGAGAGAGAGAGAGAGAGATTCAGCTGTTTCTCACAGTTTCTCACAGTTAATGAGGTGAGATGTGGATAAATCTGTCAGCACTGGAAGTTCCAGGCTTCTGTGAGGATACTGTACTGTATGCTGAGTTCTGGGTCCTGAATGAGAGCGCTTTGTATTATTTTGATTTAATTAGCTGCTGTTACCATAAAGGTATGAGATTAACTACATTATTGTATATTTCTACACCAAAGCTTTGATCAGAAATTCATCTGTTAGTCAAGTGGTTTCAACTCCCCAATTATTTATTATGAAATTAACGCTGAAATGTAAATAAGCTTTTGTCAATGGGATGTTTTTCTTCTCTTTTTCTTAAGCTCAGGTTGCACTAAGATTGAATCAAACAGATCGATTCACTGAGTCTGAAAATGACATTGTTGACATTTAGCTCTCTGGTTAATGGGTTTGCCATGAGTGTATATACAACAGCCATACAAAATGAAAAATGTGTCATTCTTAGTATCACCTTGTCCATTTTCATATAAATGTTCTTCATTCTTTCATGAAACTCCAAAATCTAAACTATTAATCTCCACGGTAGATATGATTTTTTTTTTTTTTTTNTTTTTTTTTTTTTTTCTTTTGTCACCATACACGACTATCTCATCAAATATGTAATACAGTGAATGACTAGCCGCAGTGAAAGTGTTTTGGCTCTATCAAGTGTGAAATCATTGAATCATAAGAGATGAAAAAGTGTTGTTAATTTTTTTTAAACTTGTGTTGTGTTTGCAGTAGGATAGAATAGATAAGTAGAAACAATCCGACTAATTGGAAATTGAACACAGGATTACAATGGCATTGAATAAAAATGAAAAAGCATCATGCAAATAATGCCGGTTACAACATGTTTTAATGGCCAAATATAAAACACACTTATACTTAATTTATGATAAAATGATTAATCTGCTGGGCAAGGCTGAAAAATTTGGAGCTCAACCTTGCAAGCTTTTCATTAGCAAGCTGTGAACATTGGAAACATGCCTTTTGCATTAGTGCAGCTAACTGGAACTGATTATGACATGTTCATCAAAGTATGATTTCCCTAAATGGCTTTCATTACACACATGCAGCAGCAGTAGCCCAAATTCACACACTGCACACTTACACACACACAAACACAGAAGTTCGGCATCTTTCCAAAAGAATCTTACTGTATCGTGAATTTAATATGAAATAAATCAGTATGTACAGTCAAAAAAAATAGTTTCATTGTTATTTTTTGCTTGTGGCACAGACATAAAACAATACTGCAGGGAAGTGAACAAAAAGAGACAGAAAAGGGTCACAGGAATAGGAAGGCAGAGCAGATGACAGAGGAAAAGAGAGCTTGCACAAAGTGACGCCAAACATTCTGTCTTCTGTTTCCTCAAGCGATTCATGCCTCCACTTCCATTAACCTCCACCATGACAAGAGGAAAACAAACCTTTACTTCCCCCTCTCTTGCACCCAGTAGCGTATGTGCTGTTGAGGTGGGGAACGGATCACAGGTGACACAGATTATGAGTCAACAGGGATCCCTTCATCTGGCTGGATGCAGCTGGAGGGCCAATTAGGCAACCCGAGCGTGGGTGAGGAGGGGGACACCCGATGCTATCGCAGCCTCTCAAACTCACTTCCTGACAGGGAACTCTGCAGACTAGCGTAAANCACCCGATGCTATCGCAGCCTCTCAAACTCACTTCCTGACAGGGAACTCTGCAGACTAGCGTAAAATTGATCAAGCTCCTTACAAAAGATGCCCAGCATGTGTGAGTGACACGCCAAAGAAATGAAACGAGGATAAGTGCTTAATGAAGATGCCTGCAAGTTATAAAACCACCTGTGGCTTTATTCATATTTCAGTAGTTTGTTATTACTGTATTGTGCTATTATGTGGAATTTGTTAGAGACAGCAGCACAAGAAAGACATTATAACACTAATGATAATAACAGTAAAGGTTATTTATATTCCTTATCAAAGCCAGTGTATGTACATAAAAAGTCATAAAAAAGAAAGTTAAGGTCATGTAAATTAGAAGCAAGAAAGCAGAAATAAAACATCAAAGGGTCATCAAAGGCAACTTATACCCATAAAACAGATCTGCAAGATTTAAAATATGGAGTCAATAATCCCATGACAAAAGCCAGGGAAGGAAGACAAAAACCTTTCTATGAGTTTGTTGACAAAAACCTTTCTATGAGTGATTAAAAAATTCTATGTGGAAAATTTTATGTGTAGAAAATTTTCCATAACAGAAAATATTCCATGCAAAGTTTATAGTGTTTCTCAGGGTTTTTTTTTTTCTTTTTTTTGTAGTGTTGTTCAGCCTGCAGACAGCATCTTCCTTTTTGAGACTAGAAATGATCTCTCTCTCTCTCTCTCTCTCTCTCTCTCTCTGTCTCTCTCTCTCTCTCTCTCTCGAGCTTTAACCATTTGGCAAAAGGGATTTCCTGCCAGCATGTCAGAGATGCTCTCAGCCTCCTCTCAAAGACTTTTCCTCTGTAAATCAGTGAAACTGGGGAAAATAAAGGTTTTACAGACAATCTGCCATCTCTAAATGAAACGTCTTAATCAGATTTGGGTCAAGGTCTGACTCTGTGATTTCTCCAGCTTTTTTTAAAGGTGGAGACCTCAAACACTGTCACACCAGATGACTGTAAGTTTAATATACACATTAATTACTATGTAGTTTATTTTAAAATATGAACATACTAATTAAATTGCAATATTACTACTTATGCTACAATGCAATTGTTAAGTAAACTTTGTTGCAGGGAAATATTTTTATCCAGTGCAGCATTCAGGTAATATGGGAGAGAAAGGAATGATGAATTTTTGACAGAAGAAAAGTGCACATAGGCTGCCATAATTAAAGGAAAAAAATAAATGCTGAGATATGGCCAATCATATTTTATCTAAAATGTAACATGCTAAACATCAGCCAAAACAAGAATGAATGCTAATACTGTATGGTGGTCAATTAACATCACACAGTATGATTACATGCACACTTTTTCTTTTTCTTTTTTTTTTTTTTTNTTTTTTTTTTTTTTGTCTGTGTTGCGATTATTATGGCAAAAAAGATGTACACATACATGGAGTTAATGTTTTGTTTTGTTTTTTTGCTGAATATACATGACTTAATCTGTTTGAGGGAATATCGAGTATGTCAACATTGATATATGCAGACTTTATTTACTTATTTATTTATACGATTTTGGTGTTTACATGATGTTTCAGAAAAATCGAATGTATGATCATTAGCTAACAACTTTGGCAAACCTCCAAGATGGCATAAAAGATTCTGCCGAGCTTAATATAATAAGAGTTAAAAGTTGTTGTTATAAGCAAACATGCCATACAAACAGTAATCTGATAGACAGAGAGCTCCACTCCTGTCAGCGTTGTGTTCCACATCAGTGGTCAGGAGGTTTGTAATCTTTATATTTTCTAAAAATGGAAGCCCAGACTCATTTCAATGTCATAAGTGTCAAAAGCCTATTAAAGCCTATTAAAGACAATCCACTACTTAAGTAAGTCAGGGAGAAAATTTTCCTTTGGTTCCTCTAACAGCAGTCTCTGCCATCTTAATCCATTCCACCATGACCACAGTTAATAAGAAATATACACCAAACACCTGCAAGGACATAGGTGTATCCTACAACCCATTTATACCATGTTATAATATAAGTCTCAAAGTATATTCAAACTAAGCACATTTTCATATTTTGGCCAATTGGTAACTTTTTTTTTTTTTTTTTTTTTTTTTTTTGTTTCAGGCTTCAGTCCATTTTCCAAGAATTCACTGTGTTTGGCAATGTGTGTCTCTGGTCCAACTTGAAAGCAGTGGTCTGTGATTCACTTTCAGAAATCTCCACAACATGATGAGTCTCAACAAAAAAAAAAAAAATATATATATATATATAAAATTTAAAAAAAAAAGCTAATCACTCCAAAACAACAATTTTGACTAACATGATTAGATTAATATCTAACAGGCAGTGGTGGCCTAAAGGTTAGAGAAGCGAGCTTGTGACTTAAGGGACACCAGTTCAACCCTAAACTGCAGTTCAACCAGTTCAACCCAGATTTCACTGCAGGAGAAATCTGGGTTGGGGAGGTGAATGAGCAGCACCTGCCCCTCCCTAATTATCACCACTGAGGTGCCCTTGAGGAAGGCACCTACCCCCCAAATGTTTCAGTGGAGCTGCTCAGTGGCCAACAGAGAAGTCTGTAGTTGTAATGACAGCTTCCAGGTGTGAATGTGTGTGAGCAGGGTATTCCCGAAAAATAAAAGCATTTGATGCTCAGTGAAATAGCCCTGAATATATACAGGTTAAAAAAAAAAAAAAAAAAAAATGTCACATTAATATGAACCCTCACTTCATGCAGTAAAACATCAATATTTTTTCATTCAAAATACATCTAAACATCATTGAAATGACTTCTACTTTGTGATAAGAATTCACTGAGAGTACAGAAAAGTTCATTTGATGAAAACCCACAGTGTTGTAAATCTACTCAACTGAGAAATGCTCATTTCAGGGCTGTGGCACCATGACATGCCACACTCTCAAGCATAACTGCTCCTTATTGTTTTTTGTGCTGAATCATGACTACTGTGGTAGCATTAAAACAGAATGAGAAGTGTCATGTTCTGTGTTTAAATATTGCATCTTACATAGATATGTTGTTTGCTTACATGCTGCTATGGATGCGTGTTACATAACGGAGCCACGGAATGGAAGACTTGTTATCTATTAGAAAGAAAAAAAAACATTTCTGCAGTCATTTAGAAGGGGGTTCCCTTCTAAATGACTGCAGAAATGAACATGTTCCTGACTAGAGTATTTGGGCAAAGTCTGAAATCACCCTCAATATCCTTGAACACACAGTTGTGCAGCACCCTACATGACTCAGTCTTTCTCTGTCTGTCTTTGGTAACATTAACTGACATAATCTAGCTGTGATCCACCCATCCTCAGAATGACCTTTACTTCATTAACATCACATAACTGAAGTGACCTGACAAGACCAAAGAGTGTGTTTTGTGCACACTGGTACTTTTTTCTACTGCTAGTTGTTTGATGTGCATGTACCATGTATATCTACAACACACCAGAAAACACACCGCAAATGCAACATTGCCTTTTTATTTCAGCATCGGCTTTGATGCGAGATCTGAAGCTTGCGGGAATGACTTGAGGTTGACCTCAACCTCGAGAACAAGCAGCACACTTATATGTCTTCAATGCATAATGGAGCTACAAGAAGACAGCTAATACTTCCCTGTTTTTGTTGTATGTCTGGTCCTGGTGGGGAAAAAATGGTCTACTCATTAAAAGTATGCTTAATAAAAAAGCACTTCATTTTTCATCTCGACTGGTCATCCGGGTTGCTCCAACAAAAGTAGACTAGTGAATGATCCAGTGAAGATGAAAAGAGCACTATGATATTGAAAGCATCATCATGTGCCAGGTTACATTTGCATTTGAATGCTGCTGGGTTGAATCGGCTAAGCGCTGGCCGCAGAAATCCTCTGGGTTTCAGCACAAGTTCTTTTACGCAACATGTGAAAGGGGTAATGATGCTCTTCTGAATCGCTGAACTGTCAAATGTACAGTTACTGTCTTGGTGCATTGTTTTGACAGATCCTATACAGCACTGTCACATTTCTTTGGAAATATTTGACGTCCTCTAGAGTGCCCTGTGTTGTATTAAAGCAGACTAAGAATAACAAATAGCAAGCAGCCAAATCCCCTCATTTATCAACATATGTTCTCTTTTAGCATTCATCTTGAAAGAGGCATTACAACAGTATTTCTTCATTTACATATTGGACGAGCTGTTTGCAAAACATTCTCAAAATTATAAACTGTTTTAGTAGACATTAGCAATCAATGTTAAAGATTAATACATTTGATCTAAGTCCTGTTTTGATTTTCTTGCTTTTACCCCCAAACATTTCCGAGCAAGATTCTCACATGGCTTTTGTTTATACATTTTGGTTTAGCAGCACCAAAGTAACCAGTTCATGCAATAAATAAGCAGTTCACGCAATAAATAGAAAAAAAAAAAGATCAGAAAAAAAGCCATGAACTCAAAGTCAGGGGATACGTCTCANCAATAAATAGAAAAAAAAAAAGATCAGAAAAAAAGCCATGAACTCAAAGTCAGGGGATACGTCTCACTACACACCAAGCAAGTTAAATCAAAAACTCAAACACTTACAGACCAGGGTGACCTAAACCACCAAGTGAGCATGCATTCGTTGTGGCTTTCCTACTGTTTTGGCCCCCGCTAATTTGGCAAAAACCCACAGGAAAAAAAAATACAAAGAAGACACCTTCAGTTGAACCAGTAAGTACAAATGACAGCTTTAACACTGATAAGTGAAAAGCAAAGATTGACTTTTTCACAGTTCACAACAATAGAACATGAATATTAATTATTTAAACAGAAATTAATATCTACCTTACTCTGGAACTGTATATAGTCTCCCACAGTCAGAAGCATCCAGAACCTGAATTAGTACAGCTAATACCTTAATAGTGTATACCAAGGTGTACTGAAACTTCATAATCTGCTAACCTCACTGAAAATCCATATAATGAAAGGCAATGACTGCTACAACTCATAACCCAAGGCCATTCCACACAATCAAGCGGTCAGAGCCATAAGTAAAAACTTTGCTGCCGGCTACCTAAAGTTAGCATGGCTAAAAGAGAAAACAGAATGCAAAGTGATTTTGCACATTTCAGCCCAATATATACAACCCTCATGCATGTTACATTACTGCCAATCATTTCCAATACATACTACTGGAGTGGTAAATTTTAGAATTTCCTCCTTTCTGCACTAGAATTAAAGTTAAATTTGACTACAGAAAATTCTTCCACACTCAACTGTTATGTGATCTATTTATGAATGAGTCCAACTTTGAAGTACTTTTAATTTCACTTTCATTTTGAGGTCTGACAGAGCTTTACTAACTCATTTGCACATATCCCAATGGCGCATTTTGTACATGATGGTAAAAAAAAAAAAAAAAAAAAAAAAAACTCACTTCAGATACAGAACAGTTTCCTTTTGTTTTTCAAAGGGGATTTTTGCAGTGTGTGGTTTGTTCTGCCATGAATTGCTGCGTTGCTTTTATACACAGTGGCCAGTTACTTGGCAGAGGGCCAGCAGGATCTTGCATGCTACAGTGTGTGTGGTGATTAATCATGCTGTGACTCTGTGTCTCTCGGGCTTGTCAACTACTCTAGCTGCATGAGGTCCAGGGAACATCTGGGGATGTCTGGGGATTTCAGGGGGCGACCTTGCCTATTCGTCTCCCAGGGACAGCGACCAGACATGCCACCTCAATCTCATGTCCAACCACACCCCCCAGGGTCCCTGCAGACTCAGCTTGGACAGTAGGTGTATATTCTTATTACATGACACATAACACATGGTGGAACTGTGAAAAGAGGAAGGCAGTGTCTTGGGGCTGTACATCAGTGACAATAATAACCGGGCTGGTAATATGCCTGTTGGTGAACTATCAAAAAGAACAACAACCTGCTGGGTGAGGGAATAAGTCCTGACACATCACTTTAGCTGGAACAGCTAAGATGGGGATGCAGCTTAAAAAAAAACAAACAAAAAAACAAAAAACAGCAGTAAACACACACACAAAGTGGCACTGGAGTAAAGTGATAATATGGGTAAACCTTAAAGTTATGCTCAAAGCAACACGTCGGCATGGAGACGCTGGAAATATCTACCAGATGAAAAGGCAATAAACTTGAGAAAACAGCAAAGTGGTGTCAGAGGCATGTCTTTCCTCGCAGGACTGTCGAGGTAGATCTGTGTTACTGGAAATATCTGTATGGCTTCCAACAGTGTGTCTAGGTGTTGTACACAACTCTGGCTAAACAACAACCATCTTCAACTGCTGTCAAAATATACGTCAAGATTTGTCCGAGTACAAATGTTGTATTCAGTTGTATCTCAGTCTTATCAGTTGTGTCTGAAAATAGGTACCAAACGTCACCCTGGAATTCGCTCCTTGTAGCTTTCATTAAACATCCTGTTTCCTGCTGGTTTGCAGTGTCAAATGTAAGATGCAAAATATATCTTCCCAAACAGTTAAGAGATTATGTGTTCTTTAGATTGTTCTGTTTACTGTAAAAATGCAGCTGGTTGTACTAAAAATTCACATTTAATTCTTGTAAATGCAGATGACCTGAATGTCACAGTATGAAAAATGCTAAGCAAGATTTTACACTTGCAATCCCCTGAGTGTTTCACTTCAGGCGTCAAATCCTGTAGCTTATTTTGTAAACATGAACCTGATTAAATCTGTAGTACAATGGCAGTGATTCACAGTAAATCAATTCAGTGGAGATAAGATAAATCAGCTGCGATGAAGTTAATGCAGATGAGGTATCTTGGAGGAACTGGCTGATTATGCAGTGGCCCCCGTGTCTGTTCCAGTAGCTGCTGTACAGCAGAGATACACGAGCTGTGCTCCCCCTCGCTGTCTGTGACGGCATGATGAATGACCGCCGGGGGGACAGAGGAAAAGCAGCCAGAGCAGCGTCTCTCATGTCTCTCTCTGACGTGAGAGAATCATAGGATACACATGTAGTGGCTTTGTTCGCAGGTCGCCTTCCATTTTTTTTGTCTCAGCGGCCACAAGCTCAAACACAGAGACCATCAAGAATTGCAGTGGCAGATTTGAGGCCCTCCCTCCAGCATGACGTTTGACAGGTGGCAGCTCTCAAAGCATTATTTTTCAGAGGGAGGGATTTGATGTCTTAAATCCTGCTTAAATCACTGCTACTGGCTTTTCCAGACACATGCTCAGAGACACAGATAAACACACATAGCCAGAGAAACAGCAGTAAACCACACACACATGCTTGCTAGGACACATGGATCTCAATGACTTGTGCACAGAACGAGGTAGGATTAGCAGGACTCTGGTGAAGAAACCACGCAGGACATCAACTCTAATCTCCAATGTGAAGATCAGTATACCACACAAGATAATGATTCACAAATCAAATGAGACATCAGTGCCTACGTGACAAAAAGTGAAGTTAAAATCAAATCACTCTATAAAGGACGTGTTAAAAGAACAGTTGACAAAAACGATTCAAAATTTTCAAGGAAGGGTTATAAGTTCAGTTGTGTAAAAACAGACAAAAGAAATACAGAGACACAGGCTGGGACATAAAAGATAATTGTACAAAGGTAAAAGTAAAAGTGGATTTTGAGGTGGGACTGCAAATTATCTGTCATTCAAGGCAACTGGATAGTCTTGAAGATGTTTCATAACTCATCCAAGTCACTTCTTTAGTTGTAATTCAGAAGACATTCATCCTCTTATAGCCATTTACACTTTGGGCCAGGTAACTTCCTGGCCTATAGTGTGAACAACTGCCAGAAGACAAATGCAGGTTTCCTGCCCATGACTGAGTAGCTTCTTAAGTTCAGTCCTCCTTTATTTTTAAGGGTCTGGCCAGAGGTGTGAAAAACTCTCAGAGGATAAATGCCAGTTGACCACCCACCATCGACTCAGAAATGAAGAAGCTTCTTGGTAGGGGGCTATAAACCGGCATTTATCCTCTGAGTTACACATTTGGTCTGAACCTTATGATCCCCATGTGTTTTTGACTAGATTGTGAACAAAAGACTTACAGTATGTGCAAAGAGATACAGTTGCCAGGGAAACAAAGGTTTGAATGACTTTCTGCAAACCATAAGGTAAGAGGAAGCACTTTTGGAATTTTTCTCAGCTGGAGAGAACTGGATTAACAACCAAGATGAGGTCAGAATAGAAAATAACACACACACACACACACACACACACATACACACACACACACACACACACACAGTATTGTTTCACATACCAAATCAATTGAATGTAGGACCCAACCCTTCAACTGTAAGGGAATTAAGAGCATTTAGAGTACATCTTTTGGGTTGACTTGTGTTACCCACTCTGTTTCAGGTTTATAAAGTATTGCTGATGCTTTCTCTCTATTCCAGGAGTCTGCCTCTTGTGTATTTTTGGTTTTAACTGTGGGGCCAACATGTCTTGATCACCAGCTGTGCCCTGCTAAATTCAGATTGTGTGTGTGTGTGTGTGTGTGTGTGTGTGTGTGTGTGTGTGTGTGTGTGTGTGTATAAGATCAGAAAATGTATGCCTAGAAAAACACAGCTTTTGCAATGGAAATAAAACCCCTGAACAGAAGCTTAAAAACCTAAGGACCATTAAAGTGCAACCTTGTTTTTATACGGTGATACCACAGGTATACTGACTTATCACACTCTCAAAACAAATTAGACATCAGATGCTGATGCTTAGACATCAGAAAGTTTTGCAGAGACAAGCACACCGTGCAAACTTAATTACAGCCTGCAGATCAAATTAGCATATTCTCATTTTCAACACGTTGTAGATGTTGTTCAGACTGAGGACATTGCACGCACTGTGACGAAAACACTGCTGAGGAACAACTTTAAATAACACAAAATGTGTTTGCTTTGTTTGTGAGTCTGTTTATCTATGTACATTTCTGATTTTCTGTCAATTAAGACATAATCAATTGGCATAATCACACCTTGTGCCAATTTTCTTACCTCGTTGATATCTGACATACTGTAGATATTATTGTCTCATTAAGTAGTAACTATACAGTAATGGTTAGATAGTCAGACACAACTTTGTCACATGGTTAACTTACATGCATACAGTATTACACTCTGCATAAAGGTATTATAATTGTGTTTACAGCTCAGGTGTTTGAAAATCATAAGCATGCATTGAGAATGGATGGATGGATGGATGGATGGATGGATGGATGGATGGATGGATGGATGGATGGATATGGGAACAAATCACGAGCAGTATATGGTTAAAAATGTACATGGGATCTTGAACTGTTTGTGTAATATTCAGTGGAAGTGATATCAATTATACGGGGATTTGGAGTTCTACATGTTGACAGCAAGGGTAAAGAAATGAATGGAGGTAAGTAGCCTTAGTTTATGTCAGTGTTCTTGGTGCTGAATTGTCTTTGATAAACAAATTGTAAGGTCAGTTTTCCATTGCTGTTAAATCCTGTAGTGATATATATATATATATAATACAAAAGGCACTAACAGACCTCTGAGTGTCCTAAAGCCCACATGACTGCAATGCTTGAAGGAATGGGCTGACTCACATCATAATAAAGGTACTGTCTGTACATCCTATTAAAGCTTTTAATGTATTTATGTTAATTAATATCAAATCTTTTATGCATTCTCCCTGTAACACCTATTTGACTATGAGAGTGTTGCTTTATAGATGAGGAAACAATTTGTGTTCATGTCTTTCGCTGACTTTCTCACACACAGTATCCACACAACACATGATGCATTTTCTTTAGTTTGGCAGTGCCTCGATCACTGTTTAAGACCTCTTGTCTCTGGGCACTGGTGGAAATGACTGCCCTTTCATTAATCTCTCTGTCCACAGTGCAGACCTCCCCTAATTACAGGCATTGTTTACCTTTGTGCTGGCACGCCCATTGAATTATTGATGGCTGCCCCAGCCAGTACAAAGGCCTCGCCAATGAGCACGCACCGGCAAATAGACAGATACCTGCCAACATAGCCCCATGACTACAGTACGGCAGTTCACTGAATTATTATGCTAATGGCAATTTGTTTTACTCACAGTAGGCTGTAGTGGAGAGACAGACAGGAGAAAGGCTTTGTTTGAAGGTGCTGGATGATGCGATAAATCATCTGTTTATGTCATAAATGTGTTGTCAACCGTAGTTCTAGCTTTGTGTAGAGTTCACGGTAATTCAGAAAATGTTATTGTTTATATCCATGCTATCTCAAGGTACAATCTTTAATTTATGTAACAAGCAAATGACCATTAGGGTTATTTAAATGAAATGGCGAACAGTGATGATCATCCTTACTGCTTATTGCGTGAATTGAAATGCTGTTGAAGCGTAATATAAGTCACATCCAATTTGTGAAACCTGCCTTCAGTGGCCCATTATATCCCTCTAATGACATGCATGTATAAAATCCTATCTCTACTGCAAATAAACAAAAACAACTGAGACCAACCAAATCCATGAATGATTACCCCCAACAATAAGTAAATCCACAGAACTAAAATTCAATTTCCACCAATCCCACAGTCCTACTGCTAGACACCATTCAAAGCTCATGAGGATTTGGAGTTAAGGCGACTTAGAGGTGATTTATGCAGTAACCTAAATGGCTGTTCTGGGAAAAGAGGGAAGGCTCGGACCTTCAAAAAGAGAACCTGTCTGTGTGTCATGACTCACTGGAGCTACGCTGTGCATGACAAGCTAGGGTGCTGCCTACCATCAGATTGTTCCCCCATAACTTTTTCCCTGATGGATATGCCCGCTTATATTAAGCAGTTAGTGCTTACACTTCCTCACTGCAAGTCATTTAGTCCGGAGGGAAAAAATAGATCAATGTTAAATGTCAAATCCATTTGAGATATGATTCTTCAGACGCGAATGCTTCCAACAGTTCTGCTCAAGATACAAATCTCTCACTGGGCATTATATCCTGTTCTTAAAACAAGCAGCAATATATCATGTATCAAAAAGCCAGTGCAGCAATGTATTATCATTCAAAGGATATTTTCAGAGGCAGTTCAATCACACAATACCAAGAGATATACATATATGATGAGATATATACACTATTTAATATGCCATAGATTGATGTTGTTCATCTTCCCCAGCAATATAATGTGATCTCCACATTGGATGTGAACAGTGCATAATACAACTAATTTTATAGTAGGTATATATGACAAAACACAGATAAAGAGAATTAGTTGTCAATGCAAATTTTTTAAAAATTATGTTTTTTAAATTGTTTTATATTTGATTGTTTACATTTATTACCAGTGGTGCTAAAATCATGGTTTATGTACCACCAGTGGTAATTGAAGCCAGATGACCCTGTACATTTCTGCAGTAAATTAAAACAACATGAAAGGTTATTTTTACGGTTAATTTCAGTTTTTAATGAGATGGACGGATGGATGGACAGACAGACAGACAGACAGACAGACAGTTATTATTATTATTATTATTATTATTAACTATCCCAACTTGACTTGTCCTGTGGTGCACTATACACAGCACGAGGCTTTTCTGTGTTTTTTCTTAGAGTTAGTGGCTTGTTAGTAATGTAGTACTAAAATCCTTTCATTTGCTCAGAGGTGTTACTTGGTTCAATTAGGAACCACAAAAAATAAAATAAGCATCCCAAATGGTGAGGCAGTGTAAAATTCTTCGAACAAACAGATTAAAAAACAAGAAAATAACTGAAGCTACTTGTTAATGATATCTATAAGCATCATGTGACATAACACATTCATTGCAAAATCTAATTATCTTTTTTCACTTCAAAATGGTGCAAATTACTGTTACATTCTGTTTTTAGGATTATGCTTTAATTCAGACAACACTTGCGATGTACAGAAAGCATCCCCACTACAGTAATCTGTCGTATATCTCATTCTGGAAGAAACAGAGGTTACTTGGCCTCACTGGACTAAACCATACCTGGAAAGGCTTTCAAAGGGCTTATATTATTTTTTTTAGCTCAGTAAAAATGATAGTGTCAATCTGAGTGGCTCACATATATAATAGAAATCAGGCAATATATTAGACATAACTGAAGAAATGACAGTTATGGACATTAATGAGCTGAGCATTGCCTGGTGCTTTGCCCTGCTGAAATACTTCTGCTAGTGAGAAACGGTGAACACATGTGGCTCCTTTCACTGCACCACGTTATTAGTCTGCACCAGCATTTTGGAATAGTCCTGCATCTTTCTCTGTACTCCAATGAGGAGAACACTAGGAAAGCTCAGGTCGATGATGATGGCCATTTGAAACATCAGTCACAATGAGAAGTGGAAGGGGCGAATAATAATGAGACAGCAAATGGAACAACTTTTCAAGTGGCCTTAGAGTGTCACTTTGAGAATCATCAAATCACTGACATGTCAGGGTATTTACTGTTTTGCTAAGGAAGGCTAAACACTGCAACTGCCAACAAGTTATTTTTTTCAGATAAAGCACCATGTACAATAAATAAATAAATAAAATAATACCATCATATTCTATACAAAGCCAATGGGTCAATATTTTCATTCACTATATCCGGCTTTCTTCAAACTGTCATGTTCAGGGTTTTTAAAACATACCCATTACTGCTTCCACTGTTCAATAAATATGACGAGAGCCATTTCAGACATCAGTCAGAGAGGAGTAAAGTGGAATGATAATGACAGAGTGACAGGACGTCCTCAAGTGGCACTTTTAGAATGGCAATCATCATCATCACAACAGTGAAGGGCTTCAGAGACGCCATGTCAAGACAGAGCACAGATGGTTTAACACAGCAGCAGCCAGCAGATCATTTTGCAAGTCAAATCAAGTGTGGTTGTGTTTTATTAATGCATAAAGCTTCATCTGCACTCGACAATAAGTCCATTAGGCTTTTCCTTCAATTATGTTTTAGCATTCGACAATGTTAAATGCAATTTGTGATATAATATTCAATTTATGCTGATCAGTCATTGCATTTTACAAAGAAAAAGCTAAAATCAAAACTAAAGTAGGACAAAATAAAAATAAAAAATGAAGGCAAGCAGGAACCATTAAAGTATGGTCAGAACAATTTATCAAAGGTCACCAAATTAAAATAAGTCCATAAACATGAATTTTAACAAGCAAATAGATTAATTCAAATATAGCCAGTTCACATGTAGATTTAGAGATCTACATTTGAAGCTCAAACTGGCTACATTTGCATTCATTTGTTCAATTCAATTGCAGATTTAGAGGTCTATTAATTATGTATGATCAAGGATGGAGGATTGTTGTCATTTCTATGGGTGTGTAGTTACATGGAAATTCTGAAAGTTTTGTGTTTTTTTTAGATCATGTACCAAACACAAAATAAAAACAGACAAGTATAATGTCATTATCATATCAGCTTCAGATGATGTATGTGGTGCGGCAGAAACATCATAAAAAGTCTGCTGGACTCTTGTTGTATTTGTATAGCAGCTCCCTGAAGCACATATTTCTCTATTGTTGACAGAAAAATACCCTGCGGTACCTTTGCAGTTTGCTTTGTATTAAATCTATCCCACGCTGTCAAGCCACCGATATTTGGCTTCACATTTATGGCAATATTTAACAATCATTCTGACAGAAGGGCTTGAAGAAAAAAAATATGAATCCATTTTAAAAATCCAATTCCTGTCCTGTTTTGACAAAGTAAACTTGTAGTGCGGACAAACGCCATCACCGTCAGGACCCATGAAAAGGATTCAAATGCAAAGAGACCCTACACGTGTAAAGAAACAGTGTCTAGCAAAAACAGAGTTCACAGCTTCCAGGCAGAAATGTTAAAGTACAGTAGGCAGTTCTGTGGTTAAAAAAAAAAAAAAAAAAAAANAAAAAAAAAAAAAAAAAAACAGGCCGAGTCAAAGACTAAAGTCAGAGCCATAAAAACACTAGAGGAAGGCAGAGGCAGAAGCAAAACATACAAAAGTCAAAAAGCAGGCCTAACAGGCAAAATCTACTCAGAGATATCCAAAAGGGCAAAAGCCTAAGATTGCACAAGCAGCAAGACAAGACAGATGAGAAATAAAAACCAGAATGACTTAAATAACGACACAACTGCTACACAGGAACACAAACTAGCAATGAAAAGCCACACAACACAGATCTACATACAGAATAGATAATTGGCAAACAAAAAAACAGATGTGAGGGAGAACCATGGAAGTCATGAGTGGGTGGATGGGTGAGGAGGTCAGGTGTTTTCAAGAGCCCACACCAGGATGGATGGGTTCCAAGACGAGCAAACAGGCTGCGGTCTGAGTATGCAACAGCGAGATTTCACTATGGATTTATTAATTTCAAAAGATATGAACCTGGGGGAGACAGAGAGAAATACGTTTGGCTGTGTAGGACCTCTCCCTGTCTGCCTGGTTAAGCCCCCCCCCNAAAAAAAAAAAAAATTAAGGAGGAGTAGAAATGGACAATAAAACCCTCCAACTGTCCAACTGTGAAGTCCACCACCCTGAGTGGAAGTGCTGTGTCAAAGAATGGAAGAAACATCATACAAATCTCCTGATATCATAAAATATAAATGGAAAGCTGTACTTCCCAGTGAAAGTGTAGTGGGTAGGGATCAGTTTGAGAATGGACCTCAATCTGCATACACACTTGCAAGCATAAAAGAACAAAAAGAGAGACAGGACTAGAAGGCAAAGTTTTCAGTGGGAACCCTCATTCACAGAGGGAAGGAACACATTGGAGGGGAATGAGACAGCTGACTTCCATCTCTATGGAAGGATCTCTTATGTTTTATAAGGAAACTGGTTTTGTTAGCATTCATAAAAGTGCTAGGCTGACTGTCATCACTCAAGTCAGGAAACAGCAATGTTCATTAAGGAACACACCATGTTACTCTTCATTAAGGAATTAAGGAATTCCTTATTAAACAGAATAAATGGCAATTCCACAAAAGACCTGAGGCAACCGTCTAGCTCGTAAGGCCTTTAAAGGGGCTGTAATATACTTTGATGCCTTTGCAGGGATGGAATTGTAAAATCACTTGTGGAACTAACAAGAAAGTAGCATGATGTGCACTTGTATTTTTGTTCCTTTAAAAGACTGACTGCTGTGAGTTAGGGCCGATAAACTGAAAGTGTAATTGCCCTTTTCCAGATGATTACTAGCTAAAAATGTCCAAATTTCAATAACTTCATCACTTTTTAATCAAATTTCAACAAAGCTCAACTCAGCTTTAAAAAAAATACACTAATATTATTTAATACTGGCTTGACAAACTGGCTTAGTCAAAGAAACTGGCTTAGTCAAAGACAAGTATTTTCTGGTTTGGTTTCATGTACTTTAATAACCCCAGCATGTATATGACATCTGATACTTCATATCTGTAATATAGTGTCTCAGTGTGAGACTGGAGTCATGACATTTTATAGACACATAACTGTGCTGCTGGAATATTAATGAGAATTTATATTGTGTTTGTGAATAATATGTCCAGGTGGAAGCATGGACAGTAAAGATGGGCCTAAAACTGAGCGTGTTAGTGCTCCACATTAAAGTCTCTTCAGGATGCAGATGAATTGCCAACGGAATACAGGAAACATTCATTTAGGAAGAAAGATGTTGGACCAGAAGAAAGTTATATCCTGGAAAAACCGACCCAAAAATCATTAGTTACTGCGAGGAGAGCTGCCCTTGTGCTAAAAACGTGCTCTGAAAACAGGTAGGAGGAGACCACACAGATCTATCATAAAATGCCACAAACAGAAGTTTAGAAGATTTCTGCATGTTGGACTTCTCTGTTTGAAATAATTTTAGTAAGGAAAAAAAATGATGCTTATAAATGTTCTCCTTCATAACAAAAAAAGAAGAAAGAACAATTAAACAATGACCTGGAAAACCTATATAACTATCCTGACATTTCAACTGGCTTTTTGTTTTATCTTTGTTTTTGCACTCCTTTGAGAATAAGTTGTACAACAACAGAATTGTGTATCAGTATATTAATTACTGTTTTGTTCAAGGTCTCTGTGTTTGGCACCTTTTTCTTTTTTCACTCAACAAACTCAATAACACCTTTAAGAGGCTGAAAGAACAGGAATAATTCTTTCATCTGTAAATAGTCCAGTTGAGTTGAACTTTGTTAATAAATGAACATCTAACAGAGATGTTTATTTATTAGCAAATGATCATCTAACAGAGATGAATGCCATCCACTCTTTATTATCATTATTCTTATTCTGATTATTTTACTATTAAAGACTATCAGTTAGTTTGAGACAACAACTGAAAAGATGAGTGACAATTCTATAAAAAAATAAAAAAAAAATGTGGAAAGCATGTTCCAAAAAAGAGGGAGAGCTCACAAATTATGATTTTTTTTTTTTTTTTTTTTTTTTTTTTNCTTACAATTTA
>VXCM01004757.1:28968-156597 GCA_014773175.1 Lucifuga dentata
CGGTAATCAGCTGCTGAAATAAATATCATGTTTACCGGTACGTGGATTATTTTCAGAAAATCACAGGAATACTATGACAATACCCAGAAAAACAGGTAATTTGCTAAACAAATAAACTGATGGAACAACATCAGGGGGTCGGCTGAGGGAATTCCAAAACTCCGGAATGCACATAGACAGACCCACATCAACTCAGGTACAGGATAATTACTGAAAACACATAACAGGTGAGATTCTTAAAAAAAAAAAAACAAAAAAAAACACCATAATTACACAGCTAAATAAGCGCCGTGATAATTATATCTCATTTATAAAGCTTTACTTACCTTCATCAGTGATTCAGAGGAGGAAGAGGAGTCCGGAAAACTTAAAGTTAGCTAATGTCACTTATGGTAATCAGCTGTTTACCGATACGTGGATTATTTTCAGAAAATCACAGGAATACTATGACAATTCTCAGAAAAACAGGTAATTTGCTAAACAAATAAATTGATGGAACAACATCAGGGGGTTGGTTTATATGCTGGTTTCTTTAAAAATCTAAATTTACAGATCAAAATCCGGGTAGGCTTTATGTAAAGAACCTCCATGTGTTGAGCAAAGATATTATAGCAACAAACAAGGTAACTGCACTGCACCCCACACACACACACACACACACACACTTGCACGCGCGCACGCACGCACGCACACACACACACACACAGAGCAATGACGNACACACACACACTTGCACGCGCGCACGCACGCACGCACACACACACACACACAGAGCAATGACGGCGATCAGATGAGCAAGTCGTCATTTTGCCATGATACAATAACTTTGCTGTACCAAAGTAAAATTATTTTTAGGCAATTATTTCATGACTTTTATTATACACCAAGGAAAAAATACTGAGGTCTGGACCTGAGTGACCTCAATGGTGGGTACGGCCATGATTGATAAATATGTATTTTGCTTTAAAAACATGTTTTGGAGGAGTCAACATGCCACAATATTATACTGTCACTATATAGTGGTTATCCCAACAATATCAATCCATCCTTCTATCCATCCATTCATCTGTACTTCAGATTGCATTCATATATAACTATTTTGTATAAAAACACGTTTTAGGGGAAAATATGTTTAGGAATCCATTAGCCATCCATCCATTCATTCATTCATCCATTCCTCTATATTCAATCATCCTGTGCTGGGGGACTGAAGTCTATCCCAGCATCCACTGGGCAAGAGGCAAGGTGCATCCTGGACAGCAGTGTTATTTTCGTTGATGAAAACTAAAACAAAAAATGTTCATCGACAGCCATTTTTCCAGGACTAAAATGAGATGACAACTAAATAAAAATAAATCCTTGTAAACAAAAACTAAACTAAAACAGAAATAATGGATGAATGGACAAACGATTTTTGTCCATTCTGAGTACGAGTAAGTTTTCATATTTTAGTTTAAAACCAGGCTGGCGGTAGTTACGGGCAGGGGTGGGACCTGCCCGTAANCCCAATTAAAAGTTAAGATTTTTTTTTTTTCAGCCAATGGAAAAATTGCACAGAAAGTACACTACCGTTTCTAACTTCTGATTGGGTGGGCAGCCCACAGCCCACCTTCAAAGTTGCCCACTGCCCACTGAATGCACACACTTTGTCCTGGACATAAGAAGGTACCACACCTCTGCATGTGTTGACATTCACTACATTTAGATGCTGGAAAATATAAGATATACTGTATATGTAAGTTTCTGAATCCATAATGCATCTGCAAGACAGCCCCCAAGCTGCGACTTTTCAGAAGCAAGGAGTGCTGCAGTCTCTTCTCTGAGTTCATATACGCGGCTCAGAACATCTCCTCTGACAGCCAGCAGACATTGGAGTGAAGCAACGAGCCTTCATAGCTGGCACCATCTTGTTACACAGGACAGAAATAGTCTGTGATTGATAAAGTTCACTATATGTATAACGTCCTACATAGGGTTGCCACCCATACTGTATAATACCAGATTGTCCCGGATTTGTCCCATATTGATTCAATGCAGGACACAGAATCTGGAGCTCACAGTTGGCTAGAGCCTATGCCCAGCCTATGCACACTGCTGTGTGAGAGTGCATGTTACGTCAGTGTCATCATCGCTGCCTCAGTGATTTCCTCGGGAGGTGAACAGCTTCACTGTTTTTTTATATTTCCACGATGTCTGCAAGTGCACCACTGAAACATAAGAGGCAATCAACATATAGGTCTGAGTGGGAGACATAATATCTGTGGGTCTCTGAACAAATAGTATCTGTTTGTTAAATTTGAATCGAACCAGTCCAGTGCTGTACCATTGATACCAACAAAAGAATTCAAGCAGTTGATTAAAATTTTATGGTCAACTGTATCAAAAGTTGCGCTAAAATAAAGAAGAATTAAGACTGAGTAAAAAACCGCATCTACAACAATCGTAGGTCATTTGTGACCCTAAGCAAGGCAGTCTCAGACCTATGAAAAGCATGGAATCCAGATTGGAATTTTTCAAAAATGTGGTTACTAATCATAAAAGAGATTAGTTGCACTGAGACTACTTTTTCCAAAATCTTTGATAAAAATGGCAGCTTAGCGATATGTCTAAAATTCTTTAAAACAGAGGGATCAAAGGAAGGTTTCCTCAGAAGAGGATAGACAGTGGCATTTTCAAACCAGAAGGAAAGACACCAGAGGACAGAGAGGAATTTACAGTGGCTAAGATAGTAGGACCAATTACTTCTTTTAAAAGCCATGTGGGAATGCAGAGAGCTGCGCAGATAGAAGCACCAGCTTTACGGAGCTAAGTTGGCAGAGAGATTTCATAAAAATGTGTAAACAGAGGATGGGTAAGAAGTTATATCCAGCTTTCTTGGATCAGGAGAAATATGTTGCCTTATCTTAATGATTTTGTCAGTGAAATAACTGATTCCTCACATTTTTTTGGGGGGGTGCTTCAGTGGAAAGGTTAGGAGGGGGTCCAATCACTGAGTTAATTGTTTTAAAAAGAGCTCTGGGGTTATGGCTCTGATTGGAAATAAGTTTTGAGAAATGTAAGTGCCTAGCATTTCTGACAGCAACCTGATAGGTAGACATCAAGTTTTTCAGGACAGCTAGAGAGTTGGCAAGTTTATCCTTCGTCCATCTGTGCTCTGCCTTTCTGCATTGCCTTTTTAAGATGCCTCACTTCTACATTTTTCCAGGGCAGAGAGACGATTTTGGTCATTTGTATCTAAAAGGTGCAATGGTATCTAAAATATTAACACAAGTGTTATTAAAATTGTTTAAAACTTCATCAACAGAATGCAAATGAGCTGCAGGTGGATTAAAATAAATATTAGATGTGGTAAAAGCCTGGCAAAATTGGAGGGCAGACTCTGAATTTAGAGGGCGGGAGCGTATCAGAGTAGGAGACTTAAAAGGGGAGAAGGAGAGCCTGAAAAAGTACAGCCTTGTGGTCAGACATCACAAAATCAACTAAATTTACATTTTCCACAAAGCCCATGATGAGAACAAGGTCAAGAGTGTGGCCTTTAGAATGGCTGGGTTTGTCAGCAAGTTGTGTAAAGTTAAAAGATTCCAAAAGTTTGATAAATTCTGAGGTAAATAAGGAGGAGGAAGAACTGCAGACATGGTTATTCCTCTTCTTGTAATTTTTAATGATTTTTTTGTAAACATTCATGCCATGACTTTGGTTCCCCACTTTCCTCCGTCTGAATATTGTTTTTTCCTACATCAGTAAACAATCATGCTGTCAGACCTCAGCACGCTGCAGTTGTGTGCGCTTGTTTGTGAGCGCTTGTTTGAGAGCAGCACATCAAAGTACTGCAGTGACACCGAGCTGACAGAGAGCTAGCAAGCCCGTCTCTTTAGTCCGTGCTTACATCAACACTTTTAACACTGTATACATATTTCATACATCAAAACATTCAGCTGCTCCTGCTTTCTCTTGAATATCGGATTCTGCTAACAGTGTGCGGCATTAAAAAGCTGCGGGTGAGGCAGGGTCATTTATCTATTCAGTGAAAAGACAGAGAGAAAAAAAGAAAAACTGATCCATCTCTCCTAAGTAATAACTATCCCAAGCAAAAAAAAAAAAAAAAAAAAAAAAAAAATTACTTTTTTCTGTACTTATAGTAGGTTTTAGGATATGAAGTGAAAAGTTAGCAAAAATGCATCTCTGTACTTATCACAATATATTTGTAATGTATTTTGTTTATGCGCTTTCAAGCACAACATTTTAGTTCACAACCACAAATATGCTCTTAGTCTAAAAATAAATACATATTAACCTAACATAACGTTGTGGATACTTATGAAATGTTTACTCAATTGTAGTATTCAGTATACTAATTACACAATTTTGCAATATAGTTGGGTTTATAGTGTACTTCTGTAACATAAATCATATAAAACATTTTTAGGTACATTTTAGTGAGTTACAATTTTGAAGTTTACTTTAAAAACACTTTTGAAAAGTTAATGTAATATTTGTAGCACTACAATGTAGTCTTGAAAATCATAGTATATAATGTGTTCGATATAGTCATGCATGGTAAGCTGGCATGGAAAAAACACATGGATGTAGATACACTGGAAATTTAATATAGCTAAATTTGCTGAAAATGAAATATATTCCAAATTGTAAAACAACACATGAAAGTGCTTATGTGTAGTATAAACATATGCTTAAAAATAAGAACATCTTGATTCTGACAAATAGTACAGTATATTTTTAGGTACTAAAACATATTTTTGACATATTTTTGCTTGTTCGCATTTAAAATATAAAATAGGATAATATTAAAATATTTCAAAAGTGTCCCTTTGATGCATAAAGTATAGTTTTAAATTTTCTATATGCCAACAAAAAGAAAAATACAGTAAAATTCACCATAATTCCAATATATTTACATATAACTTAGGTTTTATACACTTGCAATAAGTAGAACCTAAGTGGCTTTCAACTGAATAGTTTAGTTTACAGCCCCTGCATACATAAAAACCTGCACTTGCTAAGTTATACTTTCAACAAACACATTCAAATACAGTGTTTTTTTAAAATGTGGGAAGTCCTATACTTGAATTTTTCTGTGACAAAAGACCATTGTGAAAGCTGAAAACTAGAATAATGTACGAACTACACATTTGCAAGAATGTAGAAATCACAGTGGATGCAGACTGACACACACATTCAAAACTGAACCATCACCCTCACCTCTGTCTAATTTCTAAATTTCGCCTCAAACAAGCACAAAGCAGGTACTAAATGAAACATAATCACAGTGAATAAAAAACAACCAGAGGCATCACTTTATAGTTTGGATGCATCATAAAGCAATACCAGATAAACAGACTTTGAAAGCCAACTTCATTTTGTTTGAGATGGTGAAAGTTGGTGCAGACCTCTTTCCTTTCTGACATTCAAGATCTGCAGGGAAACGTGGGATTATCTTGCATGAAAATTGACCTTGACAACCAGCAGTTGCCTAAGACCATAAATAATGTTGTATCCTCAATAAGGTTTGATGTTAACTTCTGTTTTTCTAATATAGAATGAATCACCTCCTCCCAGCAGTGAGTAAACCTTGAACTGGACATTCAGAAGCCTTGAACCAAGTAAAAAACACATTTAACATGTCTGACGTGCCTCAGTCATTGGCAGTACGATATGCCCTTATTAGAATCTGCTGTGATGAATGTATCACATTGAAAATCATATGTATCAATGCAATCAATGTGTCACATTCATTCATCACCCTCTTATGTGTCTGATTAACATCTTCATGACTGAAAACATTGTACCTTATATTTTCATTTCATCAACCTGTGTTCTTTCTGTATTCATTATCTAGCTCTGATTAATGGCTACAGCTGAAAATTTGACTATTTCTAAACCCCATATATTTTAAATGTAAATACATTGACTAACTGCCCAATAATGTATACTTTATACAAGTCATTCTTTGTGCTTAAGACCTAAGACCTTAGCCAAGATTGTGTTTTTTCCCCTGATCTTTGCTTGTCTGTCTGTAAACAGGATATTTCAAAAAAGTAACAGATTTCAATGAAATTTTGGGTCAAAGAAGAGTAGTTTTTTTTTTTTTTTCTTTTTTTTCAGATTTTGAGTCAGGTCAGATCTCTCTCTCTCAATTCATTTTTTTACAAACTCTTTATTGGCATGAAAGTTTCAAAAAAAGAACAATTTTGCCAAAGCACCAAATTACAAATTCATAAAATATTTGGACAATACAATATATAGAGCAGTAATAAACATAAAATAGGTAAAATACAGCATATAACAGATTCAAAATGGTCCAAATGTGTGTGTGTTGGTGTGTGTGTATGAGTGTATGTATGTCTCTCTCTCTCTCTCTCTCTTCCCCTTCNCCCCCCATAATTGAAAGCATGTGTTGACACACATAAATTATGTAATTTTAGTGTTTAAGCACAATGAAAAAGTGCAGAGTGAATGCATGTCTTCACCAGGGAATATGTTGACATTTTTGCCTACTTCTCACAAACTGACACACCAATCTTGATACAAATGTTCAGACGTGTACCCTATGATGGACCATCAACAGTTGTAATTAAGCCCAGATCTAGATCAATATCCACATGTGGGCAGATTAAAATATATGATCAATCAAGGGTCACATTTATGCAGGCTAGAAACACATAACTATTATAACTAAGATTATGCTGGCAGTATAGAATGGTTGACAGTCATTTGCATGATTTTTTTTAATTTATTTTTTTGACATGGCTGATTTCAAGGTAATAACACTTGAAAGTCTGGTGGCAAAAAGCAAAATCAGAGGAACTGTTGAAAATGGTGGAGGTACAGTATGCTCTTTGAGTTTTCCTAATGAGAAAACTATGGATCAATGATCCTGATCAATGCAAGTCTCTGCTTGATTGTCTCACATGGTGTGACGGGTGGGGTTTGGACCCAAATGCAGCACACAGTACAACTCTGACAAGTTAAATTCTTTAATAGCGTTCTCAGTCCAACACAGAAGCAAGCAGAACGACAGGCAGGACAAAGCGCCTACATAGAGACTGACAGACGGGGAACCCAGGCGCAGGGACCGGAATCGGAGTTGGGGACAAAAGGCAGAGGTGGTTTCCAGGGAAATGACAAGCAGGATAGTCCAAGACAGGCCGAGTTGGTAACAGAATGTCAGTTCACAAATAAACGCTGGAGAGTCTTGCATCGAGGATAGCTAAGAACAATCTGGCAAAGGGTGAGTGTGAGACTGGGGCTTAAATCCATGCCTGATTGGTGCTAATTGGTGACAGCGTCCAAACCTGAAATGAATCAGGCTGATGAACTGAGGTGAGGAGCTGAAGACCAGGCAGGCAGAAATGGCAGGTGAGTAGCTGAGGACCAGGCAGGCAGAAATGGCAGGTGAGTGGCTGACCAGACATGCAGAACTGTGACACATGGAGCTGAGTGAGCAGTTGTTTTTAAAGGACCATTTTGCATGTTTGAGCCTAATATATTCAATTTTCATACACGTAATGTTATTGACAATCATTTCCCAAAGCATACTACTGAATAGGCTAGGTAATCCATCATCACGAACAAGATGTGTTTTCAGCTTCTTCTAGAAGTTATGTAATTTTAGTGTTCAAATGCAATGAAAAGTGCAGAGTGAATGTATGTCTCCACCGGGGAATATAGTCTCAAACGAAGACCTGAATTTATCAAAAAATTTAAACGAGTGACTTCATAAGGCTGCGTAACTATTAGCTGGCAAAACATTGATTTTTAAGTGGGTGTATCGCTTGAATATTTGATTTTGAAAGATTAAGCGATATTGCAAAATATCAGGAAAGCTGATACAGGTTTATCCTTTGGGAAATAGTTATCAGTAACGTACTATGTATAAAACTTGAATATATTAGGCTCAAACATGCAAAATGGCCAGCCCTTATACTGTCAACATAAATATGACCATTGTTTTCTATAGTTGACACAATAACAGAATCACAACTATAACATAATTCAATAAATCACCACAATGTGCAGCTTGAAAAAAGTCAATAAAGTTGAAGTAAAACAATTAGTGTTTATAGCACAACTGCATTGGATTGCATGAGTTTCTATTCCTGTGTTCAACACTTGCACATATATATAAAGATGATAACAAGCTAATAATGTGATTATTATATCTACCGTCACAATTTAATGCTAATTTGCTCTTTAGAAAATAGGGTTTCTTTTATACATTTTGTTTTGTTTTGTTTTGTTTTGTTTTGTTTTGTTTTGTTTTGTTTNATAGGGTTTCTTTTATACATTTTGTTTTGTTTTGTTTTGTTTTGTTTTGTTTTGTTTTGTTTTGTTTAATTTTGTTTTGTTGTTGCTATACTGCAATTGCACATTTATTAAAGATCAGATTGTGACTAAACACTGGATGCAAATTTATCATACAAAGCAGCACCAGGTTTTTGTTACTTCTATGCACAGACTGCTGAAAAGGGGTTTCTAATTAAAATGGGAGATTTGTCTTTAGTATTGATGAGGGCTGTGTAAATGAGAAAAGTCTTATGACCTTGTAGCTATACAGTGAATAGTCATAGCAGGACTAATAAGGGTCATACTTTGATCCTTTCATTAAAACCATGCAATCATCTTTTGCATTGTAAGTAGAATTCATTTGCTACTTTGTGCTTCTTCCCCTTAAAAAAGAAAAAAAAAGGAATACCATATGTTTTTAGACCAATTTGCTACCTTCAAGCCTGCATGATTTGAAAATTGAACTGTGGAAGCATAAAACTTGCTTGAAATATGTAATGTACCACATTGAACATTTAGGCCCCATTTTCACATTGCAGTGAAATCTCTGTATCCAAATAAATTATCTGGATAATGACATTTGATGTTGGAACATGCATTTACATCTTGCATTATGAAAGGCTCCTGTTATTTGGAATTCCCTGCATTGTGATTGACTCTCAATAGGTGAGGCATTGCACTTCTAAAGCAATTGCACTTTCATGGATGAAGCCTCTTGCAGAGCTTCTTCTATTAAAAAAAAAAAAAAATCTAAAACTTTTATTTGTGTGTAGGTGTTACCTGTCAACAATTTAGGTCCAGATACCCAATTACAGCAAATCACAACTCCCAATTCAAAATCTTTTATTACTGAGAGCAAAAAAGCAGGAGGACAAGGCAGAGTGATGTTTTCAAGTTGTAGGCACGTTTATCAGAAATTTGCCCCAGCTATATGGATTCCATTTACACCTGTGACTGAAATCCACTCACAGTTGTTGTTGTTGTTGTTCACCACTTACTAGTAAACATTGCATTTATGTGGCTAAAAAAAAAATCACAACCATAAACAACACATAAATAATCTGAATTTGGTAATTTCTTGCATTAAATCATTAACTGACTTGAGTCTTGAATATGGTTTCTTTAAAAACACCAAATAAGGAAGATGTTTTATTCTTATGGACCAAATGTTGTTCTAAAAAAACAATATATTAATTAAAAAAAAAAAAAAAANAAAAAAAAAAAAAAAACGTATACTAGAGAACCTCTAATGTCATACTGCTAATTTGGTGATAGCAGTACATACTATTATAAAGTATGTATGTATGCACATTGTGCGTGTGTTTGTGTGTGTGTGTGTGTGTGTGTGTGTGTGTGTGTGTGTGTGTGTGTGTGTGTGTGTAAATGTGTGGGTGAGTGACTGAGATGATATATTTTATAGGAGGAAATACAGTGAAACTATACTATCACTCTTCCATTGGCAAAGATGAGACAAGTCTGGGTTAATAAACTTTAACTGCTTTTCAAGCCCCAGTTCTCACAAGGTCAGAGTGACCTAAGTATCAATTTTGTAATATCAAAATGAAGTGGCAGTTATGTTCATGATGAGATTTTTTCTCTCCTAAACATGAACATTAATTAAGCAGAGAAGGCAGCGTGATGAAAAAAATAGCTTCAGTACTTTTCCATCAATAATGAAAAATTGAAACAGGTCATTCTGACCAGAGGGTTAGAATCTTACATAGAATCTTCTAGTCTGGTTTCCTGGTCTCGGATAGGCAGAATGTATGAACACCAGAGGTCTTAGGTTACTAAATTAAATTCATTTGTACTCATTTGTTCTTGCCTTTGTGACCAGGATCATCGACGGGACCTTCTGCCGGCTGTTCGATGTACAGGTTATGGGTTTAAAATCACGAGGAGAAGAAACGATTTTAAAATATCTATCAAACACAAAATGCATAAGGATTTTTATTTTTTTTAAAGCAACCCCACCCAAAAGGACAGTTGGACCCAACCCAAAATAGACACAGCGATAATTAGGCTCGATTCAAAATGTGGAAGACCCAAATAGCCCCACATATAGAGAGAACACCAATAATGGCAACAGCATGATGTACCACAAAATAACATGGTACATCAGACAAAATGCTTTTTTTTTTAAACTTAATCTTCATGTTGGCAAGAACACCTCCATGTTTCCTTTCTCTTCCGTTGATGTGTTCCATCTCGTCTCAGAAAGCACATTTTCTCTGCAGTGCTATGACACATCATGTGATCAGAGTTGAGAGGGAGTCTGCTCTGATCCACTCAGGTAAGAAAATATATTCACACACACACACACACACACACACATACAAGACCTGTAACAATAGCACAGGATACTACTTGACCCAATTAGATTCAATATAAACCAGGTCGGGTCTCAATGAATGGAGTGGACCCACGAAGACCTCTAATCTGATAATGACCTTTCTCAAACTCCATCTCCAATTTATCCTAAATTGCTGAAGATAATTTGGATAAGGAGGTCACCAGAATAGATTGTGAGCAGTTTTTGTTTTTAAGTTACCACTGAATTAATCACTTAATAGCAGCTGCAACACATTACCTCGGCACGCTTGTCTCCATTTTCCAGATGCCGAAACACGTCATGCCAGACAAAATTCATAATGAGCAGTTGGAGAAAATGAGGGTAACGCAGAGTTCAGATTGAACAAATGGCACCACTCACAGCTGGCAAAGGAACAAATCCATACTGGTGCTTTTCAACAGAATCAGCTCGCTGCAAGTAATTTGAGCACGATGCTCAAAGTAGCAGGCATGGGGCAGCTTTACCGACATCTGTGCTGAAGATGCTGTCATGAAGGTATGATTTATCAAGTTCCTGTGGCAGTACAGTAGGGCATCACACACGAGAAGAATGCAAACGGGAGTCCTCCGGGTCTGGAGGTCCCGAAGACACGACGATAGCCGCATCCATCACAGATGTTAGGAGTGTCATCTGAAGGTTTGATTGGGGACAATGCGATGCTGCAGGTGAAGCTTCACTCTCACAGAAGAGAGCAGGGTCATGGGTTGCCTCTGAATATGGGGACCTCTTTCATTTACAGTCTGATAGCAAGATTCACCTCAATCTAAAAACCAACGGGCTCTGAAATATGAGTACCAAGTACAAGGCTACCTACATTTCACAAGCAGACAGCTTTGTTACTTTTATGTGTGAGCTCTTGTCTATTGCAATCATGACTGTGTAAACAGCATTTTCACAGTGCCAATGTATGAGAGTTGACAGATAAATTCCGAGCCTGAGACATTAGAAATTTAGCAAGGGCTGTGTGCCATATATGGATATAATATCTTTCCTTGTGGGGGATTTTATGCCAAAACAATGACAGAACTACCAAAAATTGTGTTTCCTGCTCCAGGAAGACATTGTTGTTTAGAGTAAACTGTCTAGTAGGAAAGACAATTTACAGCACAGACAGCTTCTGGTAATAGAAAGTTAGTAGTAGAAAAATGAAGTAAAAATGCAAACAACCTGCTAATTATGGAGTAGTATTCCTCAAAGTAAGCAAAACAATAAAAAATAAAATAAAATAATGTCTGCACTTCATATGCCATGATATACTGTATACCATTCATCACCTGGAATTTTTTTTCTTAAATTTTCACATACTTTGAATATATAAAATATACTACAAAAAANAAAAAAAAAAAAAAAAAAAATATATATATATATATATATATATATATCAGCCCAGCCAAAAGAAAAAGAAGTAGAACCAATGTTAATCAGTCAATTAACAACTATTTTTTTACACTCACTCCAAGGCAACACACTTGAACAAAAGCTATAAAAGTCAAATCTAATAATTATCAAAGTTTGCACTTGCTGCATAAAGAGAAAAAAAAAATCTGCTTTTATAAATTTAATCACTCTTCTTGCAATTATTTAACTTCTCGGTAAGTTATCTGTTCAAAGAAATGTATATCCAGTGAAGGCAATTTGCAAAGCCATTAGGTTGATCATGTGGTTTTCCTCATTAAAAATACCTTCAACTTGCTTATGGAATATAGCATAACAAGGCAACATAAAGCAAATCAAACAACATCCAGTCATCAGACAAAGGCCTATCCACAATTTGTGTGTGTGTGTGTGTGTGTGTGTGTGTGTGTGTGTGAGAGAGAGAGAGAGAGCATTACAAGGAAAGCAAGGAGTGTATACTTTAATCAGATCATTTGAAACCGTTCATTCTGAACCACGAGACCAATTTAATTGCACCATCTAATGCAGTGCTCCCACACTGTGTATTTAAAAGCTTTCATCATTTTTTTTTATTAAATGCTGTTGTCTTGCTGTTACATAATGCTAATTGTCATTTCACTGGGCTGAGTTAGTGAAACACTAAAGAATGGAACTCATCACAGAAAAACTGCATTTCATCTGACAAGGCATATTAATAGAGGAACTGTACAGCTTGTGTGAGCAGTAAAAGCCACCAAAGCTTAACTCATAAACAGCAGAGGCCACATACAGAAACTCAAACTAAAGCAGTAAAACTAGTGGATGCATGTTGCATCATGTTGCATTGCATAGACAATGTTTAACAATGCATATTTCCATGATGTGGGGCCCTTAATTTCTACAAAATCTCAAACAAGAAAAAAATCTCAAAAAAAAAAAAAAAAAAAAAAAAAATACATTCAACAAATACTGTAGGACTTTAACACAACATTATTGCAACCAATGGTCATAATTCTGAGTTTTCAACAGGGAAAGACTGGAATGAAATAGAAGTCAAAATCTTTTGTATCATCATCAGAGTTGACAAAGAGATGGAGGAAACTGAACTGTATTCTGCTAGTTAAATAAAGTTAAATTTTGCAACAGTTAAAGCTGTAATAAATTAGATTTTTGATACTGACTCTGAAACAAATTGTCGTGTGTGATGTGAAGGGTTGCTTGTAGCAATGACCCTACATGGATTTAGTTCCCAACTATGCAGCTAAATGGAGATTTTAACTTCTTTTAACTCTGTGTTTCAGTTTTACACAATTATATGGTATAGTTGTTTGTTGTCGTCCTCACCAACACCTAATATAAAAATGTAATCCATGCAGTTTCCATGCAATTCCATGCAGTTTCTGACTGCATGGAAAGTGACTGCACACTAGCTGTCCACCATAAAATGACTGAGAGTCAAACTTTATTTTTGGCTGATTAAAAATATTGAGCATTTAGTGAGATAAAAACCCAGCTAATTTTCTCAGGAGTTGGTGAAGACCACAAGAGAGCTAAAATGAAAGTGCATATTGGACTTACATTAATTTGATTGTCAGAAACCTGAGTCCAGGAAGTTAGAATGTGTACGTTAACATGTGTTTGCTATTATCTGTGTCACCCAGGTCACTGGATTTCTAGCAGTAGTTGTTAAGGAGGTATGCTGAAGGTTCATGCATCTAGGTTATTATAGATCTAGGTGGGAGGATCTTAAGTAACTAATTCAAGATAACTGCAAGTACAGGACTACTGGTAGAAGTGTTTGCTGTATGTCTGTCATCTTATTTTGAAGATTTATTCTTCCCTAGTGTTCAAACTTGATCATTTGAATTCACAGTTCTGTCATAAAATGCTAAACTTGAAAATAAACATTAAACCTGAGTTGTATCTTGGCAGCAAATGGTTTCAGTCACAGTTTAACTTTCATGTAATGATCACAGGCATGCATTACGTATGCATCATGTACTTATATGCTGTAGCTACATTGCTTCAAGGTCTTTTTAAAGAAGTGGCTGTGGGCCCTTTGACATTGGTTTGCCATTATACACACTGTTCTGCATTCCACATTGTACAAAATTAGCTGAGGGGAAACATTTTATGCTGCTGTCCTTCATTCAGCACCTGCTCAGCATGTGTCAGCATTTGCCAGCTTCCACTCCTCTGGCTGCTGTGACGTATCCACTGGAACACTCTGAGCTCGTAACTCCAACCTCGCATCTAAGACCCACGAGCTGCTGAATTCATAAGCAACGCAACATAAAACACAAGTGGAATCCCACAGAAACTCAAAACTTCGGGGAAAACGCTTCAAGGACAGCCAGCTCCCCATCAGCATGCGGATACAGCCACTCCCTCCCAGGATGTTCTTATTCCACACAGTAATGTCTGAATGTGCATCCAGGCAGAAGAACCACAGAGGACGAAAAGAAAGGAAGTCACCAAAGCAGCACCTCCACTACCAAATGATGTCTGTATCCTAAAGTTCAGAAATGGACAATAACCAAAAAGCATTGACATACTGTACAATCAAAGGACTAATAATAAAAAAAATTGCAAAAACAACATCAAACCCAAAAATATAACACGACTCCCACTTATATGCATTGATATTGCCTACCAGTTTAGCGTGACAGTAATTGGGGCAGAGGCATCAAGGGGGCCCAGATGTAGTCTAATCAACCCAACACTGACACACACACACACACAGCCTGCTCTGCCACAACAAATAAAGGTGATCAATCCTGCCAGGGTAGTAAAAATGGCATTTCATGCTAAAATACATTATAAAAGAATAAAAACAATTTTTATTCTTTCATAATTGTCCCTTATGTGTCCTAAGAAAACAAATGTAAGGACAGAGTCACCTGGTCATGGGGGTTATACACCACCCAACTACAACACTAGCACTAGACTAGAATGTGCCATATTCTGTACAAAGCACCTTAAATCTGAGCTCCCTGGTCAACATCCTCATTTTGTTAAATTTAATTGTACTGTAATTGTTTTTTTAAATTTCTGAATTTTGTAAAATATGTGGTCATATAGCCAGTGTCTGACCTCTGTCTGCTTACTGTTGACAAAAGATTTCTGTTTAAGCATTTAAAAGAAGAATATCAACAATATAATCTTTTAATTCCATCTAATTTTATTTATTTTTTCATTAATTTTTTTCCACCACTGTAAAGGAGGATGCTTTGAGAGTACGTAAATGTTGATAATGATGATTCTGTTCTCGATATATTCTCAAAAGTTATTCTTTCATCATAACAGCACATCCAATAATAATGCTGGATTCACCCTGCTGCAGCACTGAACGACCCTTTACAAATCACAGCAATAAAATGCAGCAGTATAACTTACAATTATGACAGGAAGTGCACACAGCTATGGTAGGTGAAAGTGACATACAGCAGGAAAGGGAAAAGGTTCATAATAAGCCCGTGTTTTATTTACTCGACAAAACGACAATTAATTAAAAAAAAAAAAAAAAAAAAAAANTTTTTTTTTTTTTTTTTTTTTTTAACAATATTAAGTTCTAAAAAAGCCACAAAGGCACAAATAACTCACTACTGGAGTTTTACAGGACATATCCCCTAGAAGCAATTTCACTCGAGACATTTTATGTGATTTTTGTCCAATAGTGTGTAAAATGACATATTAAAAAAAAGCCTGTATTTACTCTTGTTATATTATTATCTTGTATACTGTGCTTGGATTGGAGTCTATGAATTATGCGTAAATCCACCGAGCCCTAATCAGTACTTCAATACTTATGATCTCTGTTCAGATTCTGTGAATTTTCTGAGGATTATCCTATATACTAGGTGGCTTTACAGAAATGCCAAGCACAAATCCCAGTTGGTCACTGCTATGTTCATGACACTTGGGTGTGTGTCCTTTGCACTCCAAGCAAAGTCATACCTGAATTACACCTGACAGGGTTATTTCATTTCATTTCTGAGGGTGGACCAATAAAGAGAGAGTAGGATGAAATTAATAGAAAGGGTCCTTTCACCCTGATACATCCAGCAGAATTTTCATTAGCAAAGAAGAGGGTGACTAAAACTTGAAATTACATGAATCTGTATGCTCGTGTGTTTGAGAACAAATGTGTGTGTGCATGAACTAAACTAGAGGTATGCATTAATTTTCTCTCAATGACACATTTATTCTTCATATGAAACATGACAGTATTGACAGGGACACTGATTCACTTCATTCTTCTCCGAGCAGAGGCTGTTTCATCTCTTATTTAGCGTATTTCTGGTTCAGTATCTGTCTGTCGTTTCATATTTCTCTCCGTTGCCTTGGGTGTGCTATCAAGTTTGAGTGTGCACTAGTGTGGCTGTTATTCACTACAAGTTGTCTTTCATTTACTGTTATTTTTATTTATTTTGTGGCCGCCTTGTTCTTGAAATTCATTGTCGTTCAGATATCTGTCCCTAGTGAGAGGTTTCCTTTCTGCTCTAAAAGTTAAACAAGGCACAGGTCTCACATCTCAACTTGGAAAGTGGATTGAACTCCCGTCATAAGAGCTCTTCCTTTGAATCTTCAATGTCAACTTTGATCAAGTTCCCTTCCTCGCAACTGGGTGGCTTTTAACTTAACAACAGAGAGGGATGGCAGTAAACAAAGCGCTGAAGGAGGACATTTTTAACACAGCCAGAAAATAGTGCTTAATCAAACCAGGTAATGCTGTGGCTGTCTTCGATCATTCATCAGCCCCAACAAACCGGGCGATATGTGCTACCACAAAGATGATAATCTAGGTCAGTAACTGGGTCTGGTAAACTAGATAAGAACTTATCCTTTTAAGACAGAACATGTTTACTACATGTCTGAATAAATAAGCAACCTTATCTTCACAGAAATACATTTATATAAAGCTATTTTGTACTAGCAAAACACATTTTCGGGGAATATAATACTGCCTGGATTACGCCTTTTCTTAACAATGTTGTAAATGCTAAATATTTATCTCCATTGCTGATATGTTCACACTGAATCTATCAGTCATTGCCAGTGTGTTTCAGTTTTATTTCTTATAGTATCTGCTTGTGGCAGCTACGGTCCTATCCTGCAATAAATGTGATTTGTATCCAGATGCATTATCCAGATAAGGAAACATGCATTTAAATGCAAGATGTAAATGACCAAAATCCGAATTTGATGTGCAAAATTTTAGACCACAGACCCTAAGTCTCTGGTGTTGAAGACCAGCATGTTCTGCACTCTGTCTTCATTGCAAGAATGCCACTACTTCCTTTCTGACACAAAATGTTAACATACATCACTCTAATGATTCTAAGGATTGGTGTAAATATGAGGGTAATATTGAAGATAATTTTGTATTTCCTTCCTCCATTAATTACCAAAATGATTGGGAAATTACTACAAAGAATGATGTTAATGGAATACCAAAAAGGGCAACACTAATGCATCAACAGTCTCAAAGGTTAAAATCCTCCATTAGTGTGTGTTCACTGTTTTCACCTCAGATAGTCCATAATGTCAATGGCTTTTCACTGATTCACCTATTTAGTTCTATGGGATTATTTCACTGAAATTATTATTGCTACACTCTGCAATCTAGAAGCGACAGATACACAAACTCTTAAATACACAACACACACAAAGCCAAACTGTCAAACATACCATCTTTGCTGCAAGAGGAGTTCCAAGACATTTCTCTCCCCTCATGAGAGTAGAGTGTCTCCCCAACCCATCTCCTGTCATAACACTTATTTACCAGGGGAGAAATTGCACCTGAAAGATCCTCCAAAACCAAACCACAGAACAGTTCATGGGTGGCCAGGGACAAGGAAAGAGGAGGAAAAAATGAAATAGAAATGGGAGGGGTGAATGGGGGGGAGGTAGAGGGAGCAGAAATGGCACAGCGAAATGCAATAACAGCTTGGGAGGCAGTGCAGCGGAGATACTGCAGGACCCCTGGGGATGGGTGAACTCAGCACCATCCTAATTTTCATTTCTCGGTGTGCAACCCCAGATGATTAGGGTGTAATGATGGTTATTCTAATTGGGCTTTTCTTTCTTTACTTTCACATTATCACATAAGCATCCAGGAATACACACACAGGCAAGGGCACTTTTGCATATAACCCTAACACAAACATTATTAAAGGTTCTGTTACCCTTTCGGTCAGCATCCGATGTACAGGATAGCACACTTATCCCCAGAGAAAACTCCAATGATGCTAGATTGGGATCTCTGATTTTGTTGTGAAATTTGTAAAAAGCTGAGCTTCAGCTTTTGGGAGATACAGAGTACAGGGTTCTGTAATGTTTTTCAAAAACTCCTGAAAAAAAAATATCAAGAACAAATGGCTTTAGTGGAAGTGTGGTAATTTGATGTATTATCATTACTTTCCCCCCCATACACATACATACAGCAATCACATTTGCAGTTTCCTCCACCTTTCTCGGTAAAAATCCTTTATAAAATTACATGCCTTTTAAATGAGACTAGGGTTCAGTCTGAAGCATTTTGCTCAGTAATTTTGAGTCTCACTTTGGTGATTGCTGCCAGTGTAGAATCCAGATTTGTCCTTTCAAACCTTTATTCAAAGACATTTAGGTTTATTCAAGGAATTTGTGCTCACAGACTTGACATGGAAACAAAAAAATCATTCAGACTTTATACTTGCAGTGGTGATAATGTGACTGATTTGATAAACACTCACAATCAAGAGGAATTGATGAGGGCTTCTGTGCATTCAACAGCTGACAGATGTGTCCAACCTCTGGTCACTTATTGTTTATTACTATTCCATATTTCAGGCTTTAAAAATTATATGCCTTCACCTATAGTTTAATGGACCTGCAACATTCAATTACTCCACTTATCATCAGAAAATCAAAGGACATATAGCAAGTTCTGATTTTGTATGCAAGTGCGTGTATGCCTATCTTGTTATGGATGTTGTAGTTATATTTATTGCTGTTGTTATTATGTCTGTTGCAGGCCGCGGTACTAAAAGGTGCTCCTATCAAATACGCCTGATGACACACTTGCAAGCAAGCCTGAATCCACTCTATTGTCCATTGATTTTGTCTCCGGTAATGGCCTACCCAGAGTCGTCTATTTTGAAATCTGAGAGGAGGTGGATGGCTGTTATCAAAGTGTGTCATGAGAAAAAAAAACAAACAAAAAAAAAAACAAACAGAGAAGCTGAAGTTCAATGTATCAAGCAGACAGAGCAATATACTCTCCTCTGGCCTTTTTCCTGGTGATACTGTTGTTTGTGTCTCGCTTTCTATCTAATTAAATTCGATCTGTCTTCTATAAGCTGTATAAGATGACATCTTGGTCAACTGATGGACTCAGGTGTGTTATGCATATGCAGAATTCTCTTGACCATAGACAAAAAAAAAAAAAAAAAAAAGAAAGAAATCATTGTTAGATTATGCAGTTGCAAGCAAGTAGGAGGACTGAGATGCTTGCTGAACACAGCTAATCCCACACCTACAATCATAAGGGCACGGTGTCATGAAAATATGCGCTGAACTTAATGGATACTAGTTTTACCATGCGCACTCATGCAGTTGATGTCTTGTCTCGAGGGAGCTTGTTATACCAAAGACTCTACAGAGAGCCTAAAGATATGCAGGGGCTGGCTGTGCAAGGTATGAGGTTGATTCTTTTCTGCAGGCCTCTGTTCTCACTGCAGCTTCTGGGAGGAGGACACTGCATTGTTTTCGAGAGCAGCTGCTTTTTGGGGGTTCGGTGATTTCCAATGATGTAGCAAAAATACATCACCCATGAAAGTGGGAGCGAGAGTTGGCTTTGCTCAAGGGTGCTGTGTGGGCACTGAGCTCTGGTGCCGACAGTCATCTCTCTGATGTTTTGGAGGATTCCCAGTCTTTTATCATGCGCGAGGGACAAGACCCGGCAGACTGATGGGAAAGGAAGGCTATCATAAGAGGACGCATTTAATTTCCATAAAGATGATTTTATTTCCTAATTAATCTCCTGGCTCTGTCTCCCTGCTTTGCTCCTGTCACTTCCTAAGAATGAAACATGGCCGGCAATTTGTTAAATCAATTATTCCGGGGAGGAAGCTGGCTTTAGGCGAGCCAATCTGCACGCACACACACATACATGCTCCAATACACACTTGTACACAGAGACGAGGTTGCAACGGACGTTGATGTAGATTCAGACTGGCCTTCAAGTAAAATGGTGGACAATGATGTTGGAATTAGGATCTGGGAAGTAAGACAGAGAAACAGTTTGTCCTTGTTGACATGGCAGAAAGTTTTGTAAACACTTGGCTGACGAGGACTCTCCTTGGCCTTGTGCCCCGAACTCCTGCAGAAAAACAGCGCTACTGAGCCCCAAGGGACAGGATACAGGGGGAGAGACAGGAGGAGTGAGGTAGTCAGGGTGACAGAGAGGGACGTGAAGAGAGAACGAGAGGAGGCAACAGGGAATGACGGATGCCACAGGGGAGAGGAAATGAGACCCAAAGATAAAACTGGAGGAAAACCCTGTTGTTCTTTTTCCTCTCTTGTTACTCCTCCATTTTTTTCTGTAAAGTCTATTTTATGTTCTCAATGTATTAAAATGTTGATTTGAAGTTTTGCAGACTAGCTTAAATCTGAAGCATGTTAAAGGTGGATTACAGGAGTGGGATATGAATCTCAGGCTGAAACGCTAAAAAACACAGGGGATTTGATATTGCATTTGACTTGTTAATGATCTACAGGTGCACGGAATAGAAGCATGATTCATTTCGGAGCGAGACAAGAGATAGCGGATGGGTTCCAAATGAAAAAGCCGACTTTCAAATAGGAAGACAAACAGAGAGAAGCCTGATGGTAGGCACAGGCTCTTTCTGGCTGCATTAGGAAGAAGAGGAATAGCGTGGCAGGATGTGTTTAAATCAGGGCGCTCTATCTTGTAGTGGGACACATTTCATTAAGCCCAGCAGCTGGGGCCGTGGCTCCATGCATCCACACATCTATCATACAAATCCATCAGGCCGTCTCCCTCCTGCACTGACAGCATGTGTGTGATAGGAACCCGTCCGCCTGATCAGACGACTCACTGACTGCCCACTCGTATTCATTTTCACTTCCATCTTCCTCTTTCCATCACCTTGCTTTGCTCACATTTCTTATTTTCACTCGCCGTTTCTCTCCTTCAGTCTTTCACTGTTGNCCCCCCCCATCACCTTATGCCTTCATTTCTCTCTTAGCATCAATATTTTGAGACAGATTTTGTCCAGCACTGAATGCATCCCCTCATGTATAGCCTATATGTCTCACTCCCTCCATCTGTCTCTATAAATAGGTTTCCACCCACATATTTCTATGTGCATTTTGAATATGTGTATGAAGAAAATGAGGTGGAAAAGCTAGCGTATCAACAAAGAAAATCCAATATAGGCGGATAGAAACAAGCTTTTCATAGAAACACTGACATTGTGGAACTTTTCATGCCTTCTTCCATTGTAGACAAAGACATTACTGCTTTCGCTCCACCTGAAAGCCCAGAAGAAGAAATGAAAGGTGTATCTGGAATCCATGCCATGTGACTTCACCATCAGGTCAAGAGTCTTTTTTGCATGTTGTCCCCCATCTCTTTTCCCAGAATGGTAAAAACACTATTTCAGTTTTTCATCAGTGCAAGCTCATTGGCAATCTAAAGCAACTAGTCTTGGCAGTATGGCTATGTCCTTGGCAAAATCCCTGCCCATCCAAACAGCCATGCATGGTCTGAGCTGCACTTTGTAGCTGCACTTCTAGGGAGTGCAGCTAGAAACCCCTCTATGGGGTAACAAAAAAACTACAATTTTAGATTACATCATGAATTACATCATGAATAATTATAATATCCCTTGGTAGATGTTTTAAACAGGGGTGTAATAATTAAACACAAGCTGATAAGATGGGGAAGTTAAATGGATGCAAATGCTAATTAAATTAAAATTGGAAAAGACCCCAGTATTACATTCAATAGCAGAAGAGAACTAGACAAAAGACTGGAACTGGGAGGGTTATTAGGATTAGCATGGATTGATATGATTTAAAGGCATTTTAAAAATGATCGCTTTGATATGTGTTATATTTGGATTGGTAGCAGTCATGGATCAGTTGACCCACCAGCTGATTGCCATTCTAGACTAGCACGGCCTGTCTCAATTGATGCTTAATATATTGTGTGTGGACAGAAGTGATATATCCATTCATCAATATAAGTGAAAGTTACACCTTATATTGGAAGTAGCACCACAAATACGACACTATGAACAGAGATGCTGGAATTCTTCTAATCATGAACTCTGTCTTGCTTTCTTTTCACATAATACGACACAGAAACACACACTGATTTGGAATTTATTTTGCAAACTTTTAGGGATTTTGCTTAAAACTTGCAATGAAGTGCAACATTTGGATAGAAAACTAGGTTATATAATTCCCCCATTTCTGTCTGACCTGGTCTCCAGTGTGCTATGCAGCATGCAAACACTGGGCTGTAATTGGATTGGGTAACACAGTCCAAGGTAGAAAAGCAACCAATTAAGACACTCTAGTCAGGGAGCTCCAGGGTGAAAGGTCACAGAATATACCACTGCGTTGTGCTTGCTCTTCTGGCATTGTGCCAATCTATAAGAGGCTCACTGAGTATCATGTTGTGGCCATGATTCCGTGTATCAAAGGTCTGGAAAAGAAAATGTTTAATGCATCAAATGTTGACCTGAGGACTGCTTTATTAATTTGCCTGCTAATCAACCTTCAAGTACTTCCTGAACTGCTCAAGTTCTGAAATGAAAGTGTTGGTGCAGGGTTAGGATGCAAAAATAATGGGTTCATTAGGGAGTTTGCTGATTTGACCCACACTTTGTCTTTCAGAGGAGAACCTTGAAACTATTTACATTTTCCACTGGTATGATATGCAAGGGCGACTTTTACTGTGCTCACTATGTATTAGTCTGGAGAGAGAAAAAGCCCTTAAGACTTAAATTCAACTCCATGCTGACAGAAGAAACATATCTTTAAAAGAGTTACTAATACTGAAGGAAAATATGCCTCTGAAGACTGCTGTAAATTAACAAAGTGAAAATCCTTGGTTACAGCACACATTTTTAAGTGTCCTACTGTTCTCAAGAACTCAGTTGACTTTCCTTTTGCAAACTGGACATGATTTTACCAAATACATGCTCAGGCATATTCTAAGAGCTCATTTTTAACAATGGAAGAATGTGAGACAAGATCATCCTAGACAGTGCCAGAGCTCCTTGACCGTCTGCAAGCGACAAGGACAAACTCACCTTATTTAAAATGTACAATGAGTGAATTTCACTTTTAACAAAGTCACTTTTAATGAGACATATCTAATTTTACACAAGTATGGTTTTGAGGGACTTTATCCACCACTGCCTCTAAAACTGGATCATTTATACTGGACTATTTTATTTCCATAAATCATGTTCTAACATGGATGACTGGAAAAATGAGCAATGAATTCTAAATTGGCAGTGATAGTATTTGTTCACGTTAATTTAGGCAGAGACATACAAATCATATTTTACATAAAGGTGTGACACTGGGTGGATAGGTCATGTCAAAAAGCTTATTTGGAAGACTATTAATAGCATCCATGTAAACTCACATACACACACACAAACACATTTTGTTTGTTTTATTTTTATTCTTTCGTGTGTTGTGTTAAATCAGTTTGATGCACATAATGTAAAACTGTTCTTATTGCTTAAATAAATCTAGTCATATTTCAAGCTCATCTGGTTCAGGTCTACCATATATAACTGTAAGATCATCATACACTATGATTAATATACATCATACATTATCATTAACATACTGCATAGCAACTTAGGCATGAGCGTCTGGGAAAAATACAGTTGACGCTGTGATGAATATATACATCATGCAACATGTTAACCGTGTATGGTTAACATATATAATCATACACTATAGTTAGCATGTTACCATAGCAACTTAGGCATGAATGTTTTGGGAGAAATAAAACACAATTTTTGATCAGGTTAAGTTTGGGATTAACTGCAGTCTTAAAAGAGACAATTTTACTGTATGTTTACACAACTAACATTTATAACATGTGGATTTTATTACATTATGCACAATTATCATTATATCATTAACATTATACTATAGGGGGGAACATTTTCCATTTCAATATGATATTTTGTTTTAATTTGACCATGTAAAGCTTGCTTGAAAATGTGATGTTGTATCTGCTACAGCTGTGTTTTTTGAAAGTCTCTGTCTACAATACTTCCTCTCATTTACTCTCTCATTGCTGAAATTCATATTGTAAGCAGATCACACCATCAGCCTGACCATTTGGAGATGATAGCTCAGTGGTTTTCAATCCTGGTCCTTGGGCCCTATCAATGCATAATCCCTGTCGCTCCCCCTGCTCTACACACACCTGATTAGCTAAATCAGGTATTCACTTGATAGAGAGTTACTGCCTCTCAGATCCTGAATGGCTAAACACACCTAACTTAGCTAATCAGGTATGCACAGAGCAGGGTGAGATGCAAAATATGCAGTGCTGGGGTCCCTGAGGACTGAAAACTTTGTAAGTATAAAGGCTGTGCATGCTTCAAATGTAGTGGTTGGATTCTTAGATAGCATTGAAAACATCCTTTTAGATTATCAGACCCAGGGGGTGGAGTGTCCAATTATTTTTGCATTTCTCCATGAATGACAATCTGAAAAATCTTTGCCCACTTTTTGCCATGGTGGGCCCCAAGTACTTAGGTGAAAATCAGCAAGGTTTCAATTTTCCTGAGTTGTTTTCTTCATTCTTCAAACAACCATTTCTGTCTCAATGTTGGCTGCTCAATCTGCTATCATAAATAGCTTTAAGAAAATTCTGCATGAGGGGCAATTTCCTATTCAAAGTGAAATGAGTCATATTCTCCTGTATACAATAAAATCATTTTTACAAGAGCATACAAAAATAAATTCCCTTTCATTTTTGATTGCAACCACTCCATATATATATCCCATAATGCAAGCACCCTATACATTCTTGTGCTAAGCATTTCAACTGACCGACCATATCACCAGCACATCAACTGCAATACAAAATAATTACATACAAAAAGTACAAAATTATACACACCATGGCAATCAATATCAAATGCAAGATACTGGCAGCAATCAAGTCCTTATTCTCTCAAAATAAGCTTAATATATCTGCAGTTTTTATTTGTACTCCGACTTCCCTCCTGATGTCTGAGCTCCTCACCCTGTTCCCTGAAGGAAAGACATTTTGATCACTTACAGTATATCTGTAATCTCATTCTTTCACTCACTACCCCAAGCGCATGTCCACGAGTGTTTAAATGTAGATACTGGTAAATAGAGAGCCTTTTCTTCATGCTTCCTTTGCATTAAAAGAAGTTACCTGAGGTGGTTTTGGTATCTAATCAGGATGCCTCTTGGGTGGCTGTCCAACTCATAGCAGACCATAGGGCAGGCCCAGAATATGCTGGAGGGAGTATATACCTAATCTGTTTTGGGGACACTTTGGGATCCCTGAGTATCTGAGGATGTGGCTAGGTAGAGGGAGGGAGGGGGAGAGGGAGAGAGGAGTCAGGNGAGAGAGAGAGAGAGAGAGAGAGAGAGAGAGAGAGAGAGAGAGAGAGAGAGATCTGTATACTTTGCTTAGTAAGTTGCCTCCATGATCTGGATCCAGGTAAGTGGTGGTGGAAGATGGATGGGTGGATGTATAATTTTATTTGTGTTAATTATAAAAAGGTGAACATGAGCTGAACATAATGAAAATCATGTTTCTCATAGAGGACATCCTAAAACTTGCATTCTCTCTCAGTCTCTAGTAGCATTATCATTTCAATGCACAACATACACAATAATAAATAACATTTTAAGCAACAGTCTCAAAATGTCAAGACTGCCACAATATTTAAAGGTCCCATGTCATGCTTTTTTTTTTTTTTTATTAGCAGTATTGTCTTTAAACCAAGGTTATGATATCTGTTCCAAAAAAAACCCCACACATCCAGGCTCTGAGAGACTTCTTCTTCCTCCCAGTTTCTGCCTGCCATCTCTATGAGCTGTTTTGAGTGGGCGGGGATGTTATGTTAATGAGGCGCTGCTCTGATTGGCTGCCTGATCGCTTGGGTTCCGGAGCAGGGTACAAACCATGAATATGCAGAAAATAAAATTAAAATACTAAATGTGTAATCAATACTTTGGGCAACGGACGCTACAAAACAGAAAGTTCTCCAACATACAGCAGCAGCAGCTGTGTTGCAGAACAGAGCTCTGCCAGAAACAAGCCGACAATACAAATAAACAGTAAACAAATGGTTCATACAGCAGGCGTTACAGCATAAGATTACAGGAATGTCTGTAGTAATATCCTACATACTTGTGAATACAGGTACATTTTATTAACCTACTGAAATATAAGGTCACGGAAACTTCTGTACCGCCGCTGTCACGTACAGAGCTTCAGAGGCAGAGAAGGCAGATGGGCAGGCGGTGTCTGAACAAACACACACACACATCTCCATATATCATGCAGACATGCTCACAGGTAAACATGTTAAGTACTATAAAATACCATATCTGATTCTCTTTCTCTCCACATAAGGCAACTAATTTATCAACAAAGCTCCATAGACTATATAAAAATCAAACAAAACAATGTCACTAAAAAGGTAATAGCACACACATTAGCAAAGAGCAACATGTTATCAGGCCAAGCTACTGCACCTTACTCAGAATAAACTGTAAATATTATCACAAAAAGTAGCGACACTTACCGATTGCACATTTGCTGTTGTTGGGTCACGTACAGTTGGTACGGATCCATCTTTAAGTGTCAGTTTCGAGGCTAAGCCAGCATTGTACTGTCCCTCATTAGTGAAGTGGTTAGCACAGACAAACGACTAGCAGCCACTGCAGCCAGAACATTGATGTCATAAATAAAATCTAACCACTGTTTCTTTTTAGCCTCTGATGCCTGACAGGGAATATAGACATTTATGTTGGTTTCTGCAGCCAACAACAGAACAGTTGGCATGTTTCGCTCGAACCTTCGACANAGACATTTATGTTGGTTTCTGCAGCCAACAACAGAACAGTTGGCATGTTTCGCTCGAACCTTCGACATCTCCGAGTCTGTATTAGAACTCCAACAACAACAACACTATAGGCACTGACAGCAGAGAGGAGTGGGAGTGGTTGTCCACCTTGGAGGTGGGCATTAGGTAAATGACTCCTGTTGTGATGTAGAAATNGAGTGGGAGTGGTTGTCCACCTTGGAGGTGGGCATTAGGTAAATGACTCCTGTTGTGATGTAGAAATAGGAGCAAAATCAAAACGGCTTGTAGAAACACATGCTTAACTAAAATGCGGGCTATGGAAACAACACAGAGGTTTTGGCTTTCCAAATTTTCAGGTTTGATAGACTAAAGGATGATTATAGTATATGTGCATGGGCAAGGAAACACATGTATTTCATGACAGGGGACCTTTAAGAAAACAATTCAGAAGAAACCAACATAACATCTAATGGAGATACAACACTAGCGTGTTCCCAAATTAAAAGTTGTGGGGCGCTATTTCAAAATAATTTACCCTCTAAAATGTTTTTACCTAATCAAATCATACTAATGCAAATTAATAATCACACTCATAGCTTTTCTCATATTGGAAGGCGTTAACTCCATGTAATTTCTAACTTGAAGTTATAGTTTATTCACATCTCAGCACTATCCCTGTTTAATAAACTGCAGCCGTCTTCCAGTGAGTTCATTTCATAAGTATAAATGTGGGTGACATTTTACAACATTGCAGTCCAAGATATAAAAAACATTACAGCTGTCTCCACTGTGCCAGTGAACACAGAGTGCATATGAGACAATGTACACATTGCACCTTCTAATTACACTTGATCAATTAAATATGTTAATATTAGCTTTATTAATTCGATTGAGTTAAAGTCATCTGTGAGAATCAAAGGCTACAGTGTCTACTTCTATGTTAGGCTGTCTCACCTCGACTGCGTGCTTTCATTTATTCATTTCACAGCCTGACCCGTCTCTCCGGCTTATCTGCCCTGTCACTCAGCTGTCTGTACCTCTGGGTCAGATGGATGAAAGTTGAAGACAGCCTCTTCCTGACTCCTTCTTTTCTACTGTGTAATACCTGACCGTCTGTGGCCCGATTTCTTGTGAGAGGCAGATGTGAAGCTCGCCTCAGACAGTCCCGCCATGCTCTCTGACTCCATCTGTCTTCAAACACGTCTGCTTGTTGAACTGCTATGTCCCTGCAGCGCTGTAAGAATGAGCAGTGGCATTAGCGATCTAGAGCCAATCAAAGGACAGAATGTAGTGTCAGCAATGCAGGGGTGAAGGTCGCGCCCCTGCTGACAAAACCAAAATGACTTATTTGCCATGATATCACTTTCAGGTGTCCTAAGATCAGTCTGAAACTCTCGTATTATTTACACAACATCCTTGAGTTTTAAAATATCAAAATTGTCACAGGACAGCTCAATCTCTGTCCTGTTTTTCCTCCCACTCTCTCTCCATCTCTCTCTCTCTCTCCTCCTCCTCTCAATGAATCATTATCTGTCTGTATCTCCCTCTTGCCCCAGCTCATCTAGGGGCAGTATTATAAGACTGTGGTGCCCTTTCAGAGAGGATAACCAAATCCCCACTGGAGATGCTTCAGTAAATGACCGTGGGAAATGAGTGTACTTTGGAACACAGTGATATTACGTCTATGTGGAGGGGAAGCCTGGGAGGTTAAATCCCCGAGTCCCCTATCCCGTGTTTACCCCTGGCACCATATCACTCTAGATCTGAAATCTCGGCTATCCTCAAAACCCCATTACAGTCGCTAATCCCCAACCGTGAACACTCAATGCTCCTCGCTCAGGGAGGCATTATGGGTAGACTGAGCAATTTCACATTCACTGAATCCATGCAAATATTTCTTGTGTCAAATATTCCAGAGTATATATTCCTTCTCCCTTTTACCTCATTCTCCAGTCTTGATCTTAAATATTTCCATAATTACAGGTCTGCACAAATGCCCTGTTTGCTGGACTCTATGAATCAGGAGGATGCTATGTGAGGCACCACGTGCCAAACAAGTGAGGGTGTTAGCAAAAATCACAGAAAACAAACATTATAATGAACTAGGATGAAGACCAGGATGTTCTTAAGGTGGTGAAAACAGTCTTCTTGTGTTCTTTAATTGATGTGTTTTTGACTTGGGAGGGGGGGATGGTGGCAGAAAGGAGGTACCACGTGCTGAACAAATGTGACTGTGTTAACAAAACCACAGAAAACAAACATAATGAGACATGATGAAGGCCAGGATGTTTTTGAGTGTTCTTGTGTCTCTTTGGTTCATGTAAGCAGTGTTTTTGACTTGCACGAGGGTGGAAGAATGATGGTAGAAAGGACCCTTGGGGCCAGTCTGACTCTTTTCTGCCACATATATCTAAATGGATCTTGCCTTGGTGTAAAAAGCCCAAGTCTGATGGGAAAAGAGACATATGCAAGACAAGAAAGCAGCCAGAAATACAGAATGCAGACTTGTTGAGGCTGAAAACAAGGCTGGCTCAGATGAAAGGGACAGATATTTATCCAAAATGCTGCAACATTGTCACAGGCATTGCCAAAGTATTATGAAATGCATTTTCATTGCAAACAAGACAAGCAAGTAATCTGGGCTCCATTCTAGGCTGTGTACTCCTTTATACGGCACAATGGAACAATGTTTTTTTTTTGGATTTAACAAGCAACAAAATTGAAATAATGATAGGGAACCAAGAATAGGGGAAATAACATATTGTTTATTACTTTCTGAAACAGGCTTTACGGTGGGGGTCAGTTCCATATATTAGGATAAGTAATTTATGCAGATATAAGACATAAGGGAGTAGCCTGCAAGTTTTTACAGTCACAGGGGGTCACAATATCAGTGTTATGAGGAAAAATAATATGTCTTCTGTCTTAGATATCTTTAAAAGTCAAGCCCTGGATTTCAGGCTTTCTCTGTGCAAATGACCCCAGGGGAGGACTCTGTTTATGAATACAGAACTTAAGCAGATCCCTAAACTTTTCAGAGCATCTACTTTAACATTACCTGTGGGAGACAACGGACATAAAACTTATTCTATTCAGGTCACACTCTACTGTGTAATTCTCATCTGAATAATGCAAAGCTGCCTATTTTCTGGGTGAGTTTGCACTTGTAACCGGATCGACAGTTTTATGCAGGTGAGAAAAGTAACATCGCCCTGTAATCTAAATGGATGCAACAACTGATAGAAACCTCTTACATTTCGTTTTCTACAAGGTGCCATTACTTTGCTTGCATTGAGCAAAAGTGTACTGAACAATGTTGGAGTCAGTTCTTACACGCTTTATATGCCCACAAACAATGCCGATTCACTGTAAAGTACAGGGTTGGCTTTAGTCTAGCTGTTTAGTATTATCAATGAGTCCCAGAAAAACGCCTGAAACCAGCAATAAATTTATCCTGCTAACAAGTACTGTCTGCCTCCATACCACAGAGCTCCACTCCACTCCAAAAACTATTAAAAATACATAAAGCAGCCATATTGTTGCATTAGGTGACATCACTGCAATGAATACAAGTGCAGTTTGTTCCTCTCATTAAACTAGCAAAACTGTTTTGAAACAGTATCCCTGAGTAAACACAGAACTACTGCACCAGCCCGAATACAGAATGACCCAGACTATAAGACATCAACCCCAAAAAAATTTTTGAAGACACACAGGATGGACATATATACTGCATTTAATTTCTTATAGGGAAACGGTCACATTTAAAGGATAATTCAACACTAGCCACATCCCAATGAGTAATATCATTGATCAGCGATATCAAAATCACACATGATTTTAAGTACGAATACACCTGCCCACGTAGTTGCTCCGTCTCACATAAATATTTGACATCAATCATATTTATCTCTACTAGGGGGCAATGTCAGGGCTGAAATAAAATGTTATTCCTGCTGAGTACAAGAACATCTTAAAGGACGCTTACTGGTGATTTTACATGTCTGAGTCCAATAAATACAACCCACATACATGTTACGTTACTGCCAGCCATTTGCCAAAACATACTATAGTAAATATTATAATTGTTTTTCCTGTCTTCCAGATTTCCACTGCTTTCAGGTCATTCCAGAACACTAAAAAAAAAATTAAAAAATTAAAAAATTAAAAAAATAAAATAAAATAAAATTGTAGAGACTGAAAACGTGCTTGAGATAAGTAATCCATCACAGCAAACATGATGTCTTGTTGAAGTTACTTAATTGAACCAATCCAACATGGAGCTGCAAGGAAGAAAAAGTATGTCTCTGCCAGGAAATATAGTTCAAGGAGAAGACTGCTTTTACTGAAAAATTACAGCAATCATGCCTTCTACAAGTATGCAAAAGTGTTAGCAGGCGAAACATTTTATTTTAAGGTGCGTGTATCAGCAGAACATTTGATTTTGGAGAAGTAGGGGATTTGGCAAAATATCACAAAAACTAAAATACAGTTTTATGTTTTGGAAAATGGTTGACAGTAATGTAACATGCATGCAGGTACTATTTATTGTTCTTAACCATGCAAAATCACTGATATGGTCCTTTAAATGCATCTGCTGATTTTCCTGAATGGTGTAAACAAAGTTTGCAATTATCACAGACAGTTTCATGCCAATTATTCTGGCATGCATAATTGTTGCTGTGGAGTGGAATAAATGATTTCTTATTTGCTTGTTCAGCTTGATCATCTTCTCCAAACTTTCAGCCATTTTTTTTTCTGATTGTCGCTGTCAATGCATTGCTGTTGTCACTTGACAAAAGTTGACATTCATGCTCGCCACAATTTTTTTGTAGATTTGCATCTTGCAAACACGTAGCTTCATTTCTTGAGGACATGCACAACCAGTGCTTGAAACTAATGCAGGAAGATGTGGCAGCCTTCATACGTATGTACGTATGCCTGTCCAGATGTTTTAAAGCAAGATGATATAAAGTTACAGCTTATAAAGAGCAGCATCTAAGTATTTGAGTGGCTAATAGTAATAGGTAATGCAAACCAGTTGAAAATCAACCAGTTGAAAAACAAAGTAAATCAAGAAAAAAAAAAGAAAGAAAACATATTTATATGAAATACTTACTGATGAATAACAACTATTCCCTCTTTTTTAAAAATCTTTTTAGTCATATTGTACACTCAGAAGTGGCCAGCTTCAGGAGCAAAAAGCTTTTCTCTGATTATTAGCATTTTCAAGCATTTTCTTTTAATCTCCTCTAATATGACATTCTGTGACAGATGACTGTCTGTATGTTGTTTGTTTTTTTGTTTGTTTTGTTTTGTTTTGTTTGTTTTTGTTTTTATTTTTTGTTTTGTTTTGTTTTGTTTCCCCAGTACATTTCTGTAGAAAAGTACCTCAAAGTACCATTCTTTTTTTCCCCTACATGGCAGAAAATCATGTAACCACCTCACACTTAACTGGGCTGACTAGACACTTTGGGGCTGACTAACTTTTGCAGAAACATTATAGACCAGCAGATAGAAACTTTCAAGACTAAAAACAGCTCATGATACAGTGTTCTCTTACAGTAATAAGCTCGGTCTGTAACACTGAGACTGCGCTTGCTCTATTCAAAGGGAATGGGTAAGTATGCAAGGGCATGTAAACAGCCAAGTGTTCTAGTCCTCGAATATATATATAATAGAATACACCAATATATTTCCAAATGTAATTTCCAGAAAGAAATATTCAGGCCAACACAATGTTTTTCCAGAGAAGGCTGAATAAAGAAATCCAATGTGATAGTTTGGCTTGTTTATGCATTTAGCTGTATTAATTGTTATTTAATGCTACAAAGACCATGCTTGGTTGGATAAGCAAATGTCTTGTTTGGGGCTTTTCAAATGATTTGTTGATAAAAATAAATAGTAACAAGAGCCTTGCACTCTAAAATGTATTCCAGTCTGTAAATGAATGCAGAATAACACATCTCTAATGAGAGATTCTGTCACCAAATGAAGGGTTGAAATCGGCGGCAGATGCACTGGAGGTCTGCTGGCACACTGCCTATATCGGATCCTCTTGGACCTCGTCTAAAGCCTCCTCAGGGGGCCTTTAATGGAACAACAGCTGTGGCGATGCTATTTCTCATTTAACTCACTTAGAGGCTGCCTTCTTATCACAGGCTCAGAACAAAAGAAAAAAAATATATATATATATAGCAGGTTGCCCTTCCAGCACTTCCCCCTTTCTCTACAGCTCCTTAATGTGATTGTAAACTTTTAAAATTTAATTGTGGTTCCGAAGAATTGCTCCGTGAATTTGATCGAAGCCCCCGCTAGAAAGCAAATACACCGGTTTCCTAGGAGCAAACTCCCTTGGCCACCCTGATCCCAATACATAAGCAGCAAAGGAGCACAGAACGCTCTGCACACATAATCATACACACACCCAAGAGGGCACTCTAATATAATTAGGTACAAACCAATTATTCAAGCAATCAGTCTCAGTTTGATGATGTGTCAACACTCCTTGTCAGTCCTATTTTCCAAACTGTTCTTGAGCTGCATCACTAATTTTGTATTCGTACTCAGCATCAATAAAAGCTTACACTCTCTCCCTAATTTTAATCATTGTAGTCTAAAAAATCGGGGCAGAAGGAACTATTGACAAGAGGTCAGAAGTCCAGTTATGAAATATTACAAAAGTCTGAATATAATTGAGCTACACAGCTAGTTATCCTCCCTAACAAATGCTCAAAATATACTACTTAAGTGCATATTGCTGCTTTACCACCAAGGGTGAGGAGCCGTCACAATTTGAAACCAGGGCAGAAATTTTGGAAGCAGAAATGGGGTGGAAAATAAACTGTAAAGGAGGAAATAAACTAAAGGTGATGTACAGCAGTGAAGCTGTCAAACACCAAAATAGAAAGTGGAAAGTGGGTAGAGAAAGTGAATTGGAAGGGAAAGAGCATATGGAGCACACACAGTATTCCAACTAATCGTTCATTAAGTTTAGATTAGGTCTCTTTATGTTATTCTATTATTGTCTTAGGTGCAGTTATATAGGATTTGCTATTTAGACTATTGCCAATTTGGAATCCCATTATTCTTATAGAATTTTCCAAAGTCTCCCAGTGAAAGACAAATTGGTGAGGATACCATCACTTTATGCTGAAAACATCTAACCCTAATAAGTGATTTTTCAAAAAAGTTAAAAAAAGTTAAATGAAAGCTAAAAATTATTTATCCTTTAAAAGTTTTAACTATTGAAAAAAAAAAGAGTAGCAAAACTTTGAGTAGGTAGAAATTCAGTGTCTTGCTCAAGGACAGTTGAGAAGACTGAATGCTAGTGAGCACAAATTAAATCCAGCAATGTGAATTATAAGGGAATGTACATATTGAACCTCCATAGATTTCTAACTACTTTATTACCCTTATTTTTCGGGTCCTGTTTTTCCTCTTCCAGTAGCTCAAAATTTGCTCAGATCCACCTCATTTCAAGCAAAGTGTTGAACTAAATGTTGTCTTTGTTCTTGGATAAAACAGCAATTAAGTTGTAACTCTGTGCATTGATTTTGTGCACTGCTAAAACAGCTTTCAACAATAAGTCAATGGCTGAAGTGCATGATAACAGATTGCTGTAATTTGCTTGTCCCTGAGTCTTCTAAGCCTGTACCACAGTGCAGCATGTCCACCATGTCTCCACTTTAAAAGGACAATGGGGAGATTCATAAAATGCAGTGCCAGATTTAAAGGACCACAATCGTGCATTTGAGCCTAATATATTCAATTTTCATATGTTACATTACTGACAACCATTTCCCAAAAGGATAAAAGCAGTTCAGCTTTCCTGATATTTTGCAAAATTTCTTAATCTTTCAAAATCAAATATTCAAGCAAATCACTCACCTTAAAAATCAATGTTTCACCAGCTATTAGTTATGTAGCATTTTGAAGTTACAGTCAGTTAAATTTTTCGATAAACACAGGGCTTCTTTTGGGATTATATTCCCCATACATTCTGCACTTTTTATTGCGCTTAAATGCTAAAATTACATAACTTTGGAAAAAAAAAACTGAATACACATGTTGTTGGCGATGATGGATTACCTATCCCAAGAATGTTTCAAGTATCAATAAATTGATTTTAATAGCANTGTTGGCGATGATGGATTACCTATCCCAAGAATGTTTCAAGTATCAATAAATTGATTTTAATAGCATACCAGAATGAACTGAAACCAATGGCAGTCTGGAATGTAGGAAAAAAAAAGTTTTAATTCACCATTCCAGTAGTATGCTTTGGGAAATGATTGTCAGTAACATTACGTGTATGAAAATNATTCACCATTCCAGTAGTATGCTTTGGGAAATGATTGTCAGTAACATTACGTGTATGAAAATTGAAGAAATTAGGCTCAAACATGCATGATCACCGATATGGTCCTTTAACATGTTGATAAGGGCAAATAGTCTCACACAACCACATTCCCTCATTCATAAATGCCGGTTACTGGCAGCTTTTAGCATTTGCCTTGAAAGAGGCGTTACTACAGTACAGTATTGGTGCAAAATGTAGGAATGACTTCCAAGTTGTCAGTTTCAGAAAGTTTCAGTTTGGCAGATGTCGAGGCATGATGTTGTGTCCAACAGAGGTTCTTTGGATGATATAATCGGCCTTTACATTTCTCCTACTGCAGGTGAAATCCAAATAAAAATAATACTTTAATCTAAATTCTTCATCCTGCCAATTCCTGCTGACATGTTAGCAATTTGCCTTTATATGGAATGCTTGGGAATCTTTGCTCATAACTCTTGTTGTATGTCAAACATGCCTCTTTTTCCAACTTGTTTCCATCACAAAAACACACAGGGTTTCTCTGTTTTGAACTCTGTGACAGGGCAGATTCAGGAGATAAAGTGCAACATTAGCTTACAAAAAGTAGTCTGCAGCTTGTAAATGAATGTAGAAGCCACTTTTTTTTTTTTTTTTTTNTTTTTTTTTTTTTTTTTGACAATTTTGATGCCAAAAGTCTTAGTGACAATGCCACCATCTCTTTAAGTTAACAACTGCCAGTTATTCAGCCTGTCCTGTTTATTTGTATCTTGTCAAGAAACACCAGTGCCTCCATTCTGTCAGAAATTTAAAGGGCACAGGATGATATCTGCATTGCACTGTGTGTGACAATTCCGAGAATCTGATTAAATTAAATGTCATCAAAAATATTTTTGTTTACCTGGAAGTTAAGCAGCAAAGTTAGTTATAACTTTCAGTTTCTCAAGTAACTCTTTCTTTTGCTTGCTTTCTTTTTGTCTTTTTTTTTTTTTTTTTTTTTTNTTTTTTTTTTTTTTTTTTTGTCCAGTTTTTGGTGGCGACATAAAAATTACATTTCAAGCCTCAGGTTTACAACTTTGTAGATTCATAATTATGGATGAATTATATTTAAGTAATATTGTCAAGGTGGCTTATGAGGCCATCAGCAAATTTTTAAAAGAGCCATTTATGGTAATAATCTCCAATGTTTATGCCTACATTATAGAAATTTATGTTATCTTGAGACCTAATGGCTCAACCATTACTGTGAACAGGCAAATTGGGGCAACTATGCAGGATTCCTCCCTTTGTAAAGTAAAATGGTTTAGAACAAATAGCATTGAGACTTTCTGTAACTTTGACAACAAATATAAAATATGATGAAATGTTGACATTTCTTAACTCAAGCAACTTTAATGTTTATTGGAGGGTGTTTTTTNTTTTTTTTTTTTTTTTTCCCCAACCATAATGCATTAAATTATTCCAGAATTCATTATATCAAATCTTATTAGCACCTTGTCTTACTTGGGGCTAATGCGGCTCGTTATGTGTCATCATGAAGAGTAAAGTGTTATCAGTGACTAGCGGACTGTGTCAAATGAAAACATTTGACAGCAAAAATTGCAAAAAAAAAAAAAAAAATNAAAAAAAAAAAAAAAAAAAAAAAAATGGCTCATGATTTATTCCAATTTCTAAAAGTCAAAGCCCATAATCAGGAATAGACAAACATTTTACAACTAAGTTTTTGCGAGTAATACCAGATATTTTCACGGGACAAGCTCCTATCAATAAATTGCTGACACAGCGACCATTATTGACATGCCACGCCAGCAGCACAGGTGAAATGACAATAGCTCCCTACACCCTTTGCACCACATTGCAGGGCTTTGCTTTCATTTTGAGTGGCATTACCTTCCACACCCCCCCTCACCCCAACACTCACACACACACACACACACACACACACACACACACACACACTTCAGACCATCTCATAACCCATGGCCCCTTTGCCATTTCTCATTCCATTAAACTCTGAATTATTCAAACCAGATGAAATTGATTTCTTGATAGTTTAATCGCAAATCAAAACCGAACCTTGGGTCCAGTTCATTCCCTTAGGGCAATTTTTGACAATCAAATATTCATGGAGAAATGAAATGTTAGCAGATCATTTCTGCTTCTGGCTGATTAGGCAGACACAATGAAATTCAGATGGACAAGAGAAGGAGGCACGGAATTAACTCACGCCAGTATGCCACAGAAAAATTTAAACTGAGATACAATTTTTATATTTGATGCCATGATCCAGAAAAAAACCACTATAAAGAATGTTTGCCCTTTACTTTAATATCAAGCCAATTTGCTGCACCAGCAGAGTAACACCAGATTTAGTGCTTATCTAACTCACGTTTTATTTTTGTTTATGCCGATTCCTCTGGCTTTTATTGCACAAGCAGAGAACTTGAGTGAATATTCCTGAATCTTTCTACCCAAATAAAAGAGTGATATCAGTCCGGCTGATCCAGAACTATCAGCTGATAAAAAGTAGATGTTCAGCACTGTCTCATTTTACTATTTACTGCATCGCTACCAGGCACCATGCAATTTTTAGCAGATCTGTTGTTTTTAGAGAGCACTCAAACTTTATTATATTGTGTTAATATAATTTTATATTCCACTATTTTGGAGTACCTGCCACACTTGTCACTTTCATATATAATATCCAGAGTACAAAAGGCTCCCATCAAAACCCCCCTTTTTGTATATCAGCTTGGTTCATTTCATAAACACAGAAGCTCCCACATGTATTTATCCTGTCCTGGTAGCTACATTGTGGCTGTAAGGTTGTCCATAAATTCGATAGGTAAGCTCCCATAGCTATCAGTCAGTTTTAAAATGGTGAGTTTTGATCCAAACTCACCCACATTCTGGTGGCATTGATCTTATTCATAAAGCCTCATCTGCTGCGCTGTGTGCAGCTGTCTCCCTCACACACACAATGCAATGAATATGTGAAAAGTATGCGATGATAGTATTATGCAAAATGTGTACTGTATACCAATGCTGCCACAAAGTCTTTAGTTGATCGACTGTATATTACTTTTCAATAAGAATGACTTCAGTCTGGATCTGGAACAAAATATGATTTAATCTGGACCCAGACTGAACCAAAATAAAGGAACATGGGCCCCAGGCAAACACAAGAACCCTTTTCTGATACTGAAACAAACAAAAAAAAAAAAAAAAAAAAAAAAAACATGTATGAGTGTAGAGATGGAGGCCATGCCGGAGGGAAAGCAAAAGAATGACAGAGAAAATAAGACTAGAAAGTTTGCTGCTGATAGAGCTTTGTCCAGGACTCAGTTGCAGGCTCACAGACAGCTAAACATGAATAAACTGTCTTTAATTGAAAAGATGACAAAAAATATGGAATTGGGAAATGCAGATAGACTTACCTTTCTAGAAAATAGGCGAGCAGGAACAAAAGGCAAACAATCAATTAAAGGCAGAGGCAGTAATCAAAAATCCAGAGGACAATCCAAGGTCAACATAAAAAATAGTCAGACAGGGTAACAGGTTAACAAATCCAAAGTGGCTGAGGCAAAAAAGTCACTGGACCAAAAAACAGACTGAGGTCAGGATTCAAAAATCAGCAGGGATAAACAGACTAACAAGATCAGCTACAAATAACAGAAATGGCAAGACGTGAAGCTAACAAGCAATACAATCTCACAGAAAACAAAAGGAAATGACTTCAGCATTTCAAGTATGAATACAACTAATGAACACTTTACTTCAGTGTCTCTGAACGGCTATTTTGTGCCAAAGTTTAAGGACATGGTTACAGAAAGAAAGTGGTCAGTTCTTCCATTAATATTGAAATAGCTTTTTTTATACATGGTTCTGAGGTTTTTGGAACTTAAATATCACCCACTTAATTCACTTTTCCAGAACCTCTGTTGAGTCAGTCTGCTGTAAAGTATACTGCCTGAGATAAATTTTATACAGTCTATAAAGACTAGATTTTCACCAAGGACACCAAGAGAAATTTCTTAACATTTACTCCATTGATATATGAATTGAGTCTAAAGCATAGATTTGATGTGTGCATACAAAACATATTCCATGTGAAAAAAACTTTTGTTGTTTTTATGTTACGGTAGTTCAAAATAATCAAGTATCATTTTGTTGACCACTAATGCGTTTTTTACTGTTGATTTTACTTTTGATTTTTGTTATTAGTGCACATGTACGCTTCCCACCTCAACTCACAGGTGTGGATTCATCCTCTAGCAGCAGTAAGTGCAGCTGTTCACTGTGAATTTGTTTGGATCACGCAGAGATTAAACCGAGCAGGCACAACAAAGGACAATAACATCATTATCTCACTAAAACACTATATCTGCAGGTCAGAAACACTATCTGAAGCTCACCATTTTAACTTTTAAGTGTTAATATGTAAAATATCAAGGTGATATTTCTTACAAGGAGTTAAGATGTATCATGTGCTTCAACGTGTAAATTCCCTTGCTTTATTTTTGCCAGAAATTATGAGAAGAGTATTCATATTAAAGCAGAGTCAGGTGATTTAGGTTTTGATATGAATAAATACAAGTCACAGATCATGTTTTTCTAAGGGATTTTCTTCAAATGTTTCATTTCAAAAAAGGCTCAGGTTTGTTCCACGACTGAATTAAAAATCTGGAATCAAAGTTGAATACTGAAGTTTTTTTTTTTGTTTTTTTGTTTTTTTTTTAANTTTTTTTTTTTTTTTTTGCCATCAAAGAGGCAAATATTCACATCTTCACAACATCTTTAAGACAGATTGCATTTTTTTGTTTTTCTAAAAACAGATAACTTTTTATTTTTCATTTTTATCACATCAATGAAACTGTACCATTAGTTGTGATTATTTACTTATTTATTTTAACCGATATTAGCTTGATTGATATTAACTTATCTGCTTTTAAATGAACTCTTGAACATCCATATTTAATCAGAGCAGGTGATGACATCATCAGTGCTCGCTCCTATTTTTAGAGCAAGGGTATTGTGTGTACTTCCTCTCCTCATCCTCAGAATCAGTCACCTGTTCATTACCAAACAGAAAAGCCCGTAATTCACCTGCAAGATGTGATCCTTCCATGATTAAAGTCCATTTGAGCAGCCTGGAACAGTACAATTCATTCTCGTGGGAGTCAATGCTTTTTTTTTTTTTTTTTTNTTTTTTTTTTTTTTTTTCAGACTAAAACAGGAAAATGAGAGAGAGCGATAGAGGTGATGAATGTGGGTATGAAAAATAAAAGGGCGAGTTCAAACAGCATCACAAGGAATTAGGAAGAGAGATAGAATTTTCAATACCGAGCTCCTGCGTGCGTAGCTAATTCATTGACATCTCTTCCGGCTGAAAGCAGCTTAAAATGGACTGTTTCTTTTCAAGGCAAAGGATGACTTAATCACACTGCCACAGAGAACAGTAGCATCCGATGTATCGTCCAACAGATTGCATTACTGCTCAGAACATATTCGTGCACAGCTGTGGAAGTGCCCTTCCCGGGATAATGTTGTAACGCCGAGCATCTTGAGATGTCTCCCAAAACCAACACTATTTCCAAGATGTCCAAATGTTATGTTTTTCAGCAACAATTATGCCACACTGGTAATAATCTTAATTAGTTCTTATTTTTTTAGCGACAAAACACCCACTGGTTAAATGTTACACTGGGGGTAGTCAGTGGTTAATGCAATTTCTTGATGATATTCAGACTGTTTTCTGTATTCATAATGTATTTTGATATCCATAAGCAGAACGTGAAGAACTGAATATTGTATGAGTGCTTATGCAGGACATGACCTGATAGCTAAAGTACTCTTCACATGTAAATGCATTTTATATCTTAAAAAGTGCAGCTAAGCCCCAGTGTGTGTGTGTGTGTGTGTATTTCCTCTGAGTTAACCCAGTGTTTAATTAACAGCATTCGGTTTCCCTCTCGAACGGAGGCCACTGTGAAGTAAGACCTTTCAATAATGCAGGAATCCATGGGGTTGGTACACAAGTCAGCCATGCTATGCCTATGGGATCGTGACATGCATTATAGGAAATAAGCTATTCCCATTTGCCATCCTCAAGGTCAACATACTATATACTATGTATCGTGCAATCGCAAAATGGGTCGAAATGAGCAATAGCACTTGAGACTTTGCATTTCTCCTGGTGCTTGACAGGATAAGAATCCATTATTTACTTGCAATTGTTTGTACCACATGGGAACTTTCTGTCATGCAATAAATATTTGCATTCTCACTGATGCACATGTGCACAATGCCAGCAGCATAATATGATGCAAATGCACTAGAGACCTTGTTTTTTCTTTTTTTTTTTTTTTTTTTTTNTTTTTTTTTTTTTTTTTTTACTATTTTGCCAAGGGCTATGTCTCATACTATCTACTACCACATAACGTGCTTCCAGTGCGCATAATTTTTACCAGCATAATGTATAGATTGTCTCAGTTTACTAAAACTGAGACAGTCAGTTCTCTAATCATTTGATCATGCAAACAGCAGAATGCTTCACTTTAGGGGTACATAGTGAATCAGTTTTTAAAGGACCATACCGGCAAGTTTGCATGTTTAAGCCCAATATATACAACCTGTTACAATGCTGACAGCCAATTTCCAAAACATAAAACTGTATTTTAGTTTTCCTGTTATTTTTTCAAACCCTCTGATCTTTCAAAATCAAATCTTCAGGTAGTACACCCACCATAAAGTTTAAATTTCACCTTCTAACATGTATGCATGATTGTAGAAGGCACAGCCATTTTAATTTCTTTATAAAAGCCGTCTTCTCCTGGGATTATATTCTGTGGTGGAGACCTACATTGTCTTCCGTGCAACTCCGTGTTGGATTTATTAAATAAAGTTACCTCAATGAAAACCATGATAGATACAGTATTCGCTGTGAGTGATTACTTAATTCAAGCACATTTGAACTTTCCACAAATTGATTTTAATAGGGTACTGGAATGAACTGAAACCAATGGCAGACTAGAAGGTAGGAAACAATTCTAATATTTACTGTTCCAGTAAAATATTTTGGGAATTGTCAGTAATGTAACGTGTGTACTGGGCTCAAACATGCACAGTTACCAGTATTGTCCTTTAAGATGTGATTTATACACTAATGATCACAATGTCCTTGGGTTTGGATCCAGCCTGCGATCTATGTTTACATGTCATTCCCATCCCCACATTTCCTTTCTGTTTCCACTGTTCTGTGAAAAATAAAGGGAAAATGCCCCCAAAATAACTAAACAATATCTTTAATTCACTGATTTCTGAGACTATAACAGAGTTTGTGCATGACAGGTCTTTATGCCACAGCAGCATGTTCCTCATCTCAGCGCAGTCACCACCTGGCAGAAGCCCTATTTCAGTTATTGTGGGTCTCAACAACATACATCATTTGCTGGTGTTCTGCTCAAGGTTATAAAACTGCTTACGTGTGTGGAAAGTATTTCATGAGGTTCTATCGCACCGATTGAGCCGATGCCAAACCAGGCACACACACTGTACCTGTGCTACACGACAGGTTAGATGTGGTGTTCATTTTGGAAAAGTTACAGTGCAGCTTTTGTTGCAAGTATGTTTTGGGACTTAATGGCACAAAATGGAAAGCTGTTGGCAAATTTATGAATGATACTCCACTGCCATCAAGTGGAGCTCCAAGAAACTGCATGCAAGTAAAGATCAATTATACCAGTTGTATATTTACTCATGATTTACTCAGAACACAACAAATGTGTTCTGAGTAAATCATGCAAGGGAGTCAAGATTTTCCTTTACTCAAATTTTATTTGCTATACTAGAATATGCCTACATACAACAGCAGAAACATTCATATTTGCATGCATATTCATATTCAAATTGGACACACTTATACATTTAGAATCACATGACAAACCTAAAGGTCAAATAAGTAACATATTGTTAGAAATTCTTTATAAACCAAAATAAGGACCATGTTAGTAATAACTTTGGATCTCATTTCTTACAATCCACTTCTCAATTTTGTAGCATGTCCCTCCTTCATTTTTAACATCTTTCATCAAGACTCATGTGGATTTAATAGGTGAAATAAAAAGGATTGATAATTCTCACCTGGATTCACCTGACTGCTCCATTTGCTCCCCAGCTGTGAAAGTACACCCAATAGGAGGTCTTTTTTTTTTTTTTGNTTTTTTTTTTTTTTTTGGGCCACCCACAGCTGTTCAGCAAAATGATCCTGCGATCTGTAAATTAGGCTACACTGGTTCTGAAATATCACTGACCTTTAAAAAGTATGCACTGTTTTCAATTTCTCAAGATGAACAACTCTCATTTACATGAACATCCTGTTTACATTTACATGCTGTTTTTCCACAGAGCACTGAGAATGCTTTATGTATTGATCATGAACACATTTTTAACCTTTGTAAAGTTCAGTTTTTGCATATTCATGCATGCAAGCTTTCCCAAACATACCACTTTTCTGCCAGGTAGTGTTCACAATGTGGCATTACTGGAGAACCCAGAGAAAAAAATAACACCTGTGCAGCTCTTATTTCTTCCCCCAACACAGTTCATCATGTGTAAATAAATCATAAAGCATACAGGTGAGTTTGAAAGCATTAGAAACTGTTCAGCTAAAAATTGGATTAGCTAAGGAATATTATCTAAGTGACCTTGAATGTGATGTTTGTGTATCTTTTTATTCACACTACATGGTCTTAAATTTAACAAAAAAAAACAAACAAACAAAAAAAAAAAATTTAAAAATCCCAGTCTGCAGAAAATATGGTGCAAAAGGACATCATAACACAAAACAATAACAACAAAGGTGTACTGTACATGAGCCATAGCTACAGAGGACCATGCTGGATTCCAATTTCAAAGCGATACACATAAATGAGCATATGATTGCCAAAATATATGATTTTAAACTGGACATATATCATATTTTCTAATAAATCAGTTTCTCTTGCAAAATGCTGTGAGGTTTGCTGTCAAAAATATAAATCTACCTGTCTTGTGCTGATGAATAGCTGAGGGGAATATTTTTTTGCTCACAAATTTTGCTATTGTTTTACTTACATGTAGCTCCAAAGAAGCAGAAAATTGAATGAATGGACAAATTAAAATAGATTTAAAATAATTTAAAGCCCAACTTTGGGAACATCAAAAAAGACTGGGAGGAAAAAAAGATTTAAAAAAACAATAGACTACTAAAAGTATAAGTGTTTAAAATGAAACATCAAGGCTAACAGGGTTCACTAGTTTCTTCCAAATCCTGAACAGCCTTTAAGACATTTTGCCTTATCGAATTTGACTAGATCAGTGTCGGTGAGATTATACGACAAAAGAGAATATCCATCAGTAAAATTAAACCCGGTAAGGATTATTACTTTGAAATGGATTTTTCACATTTTGCTTTAAAGAATGAGGATATATTATTAATCCTGCATGCATTATAGACATTATATACATTATATATACATTATAGACTTGCAAATGATATACCCCATGATATTTCATGAAGCAGATATCTGCAACCTCACTGTTCCACCGCTTATGTACTGTGTGGCAGCATAAGGCATAATATATAGAATGGGCGTTATAAGAATGGGTATTATCGCACCAATAGTCATATTACATAGAAACTTGTTAGCGTATAAAAGCTTATTTCTTGGGTACATTCACATTTAATGAGTGTCTCTATGGCAGTTACACATGTCTTGATTGATGTTATGTTTAATTCTATTTCATCTGGGCAGAATTAACTTTACTCCCAATCTTTGTGAATACAAATAAAACATATATTTTCTTCTCTCGCTCTCTCTCTCTCTCTCTCTCTCTCTCTCTTCCATCACATACATTTTCCAGAGATAGTATTTTAATTGATTTAATTAAAACACATCAGGTTGGATTGAGAGTAGGCATCTGCCTTCTGCACTTCACCAAATTTATTTTTACATGCACACAGCATTTCAATTATTACTTATTCTGACTGAGAGAGAAAAACGTTACTTGTGCCAAAGCTATTCCATCTGGCACCACTGATACACTACAACACTGCATAACTTTGAGTCTCATTCAAGCCCATTTGGGCAAGATTTCAAGACTCCAATATTGTTTGCACTTCTATGTGCAAATATCAAGGAGCTGTTTGTGAAAAACTACAGACAATATGTACAGTAACAGTGATGTGAGGGAGTGAAAGAGTCATTCTCAGGGTACCCAACCTAGCTGGAGGCACATCCACATGAATATTCTGAGATGGTAAACATGAACAGTTTCCAATACCGAGAGGTTTATGCAACAAGCATGACAGCAGAATAAGATGATCTGACTTATCCTTAAAGAGATAAAAAATTAGAGTCAAAATAAAAGCATGGCATTTTGGCACGGGGTGACTGTCTTGGTTAAAGTAAATATCTTCACAAACCTGCATATTCTGTCTTATAAATGCATCTGTTATACTGATGCAGAATTTTCATTAGCTGGGTTGTTGCAGCAGATGTGGTCTGGTTAGGACCCTCTGCACAACTTGGCATCAAATTGTGATAGTTGCTCTTACATAATAGAGAAGATAAAAGGGGTGGATGGGAGAGTAACAACACTGAGTCAGATGATCCTGTCATAGGTCCAGCTGCTACTGCTGCAGGCCCCAAGCTAAAACTGCTGGCAAACTACAGCATGTGTTTGAGGGTGGGAGGAAACCCACGAGACACAGCGAGAACATGCAAACTCCACACAGAAAGAACAGAGTCCTTCTTGCTCTGATGCAACAGTGCTAACCACCGATTTCTTCTACATTATAATGTAATGTCTTTACCTTTTCATTCACTTGCGTACCCTGGTGCGTGCGTATAACCTTTTTAGTCTGCTGCCACAAGATTATCATTGATCCTGTCTGGCCTCCCCCACTAGATATTTTCTGCCACTGCTGCTGCTCCACACAGCAGGCTGAGGGCTGTTGGCTCCATGCTGGGATGTGCACCCCAGACTCTGTGAAGCCTTGGACTACAGCTTGTAGGGGTACACTTGGTAGCAAGCATGGCTCTACTGCTCCTCCACCCCCATGAAGCCAACTGCAAACATGTTACTGTACATATTATAAATATTCTATCTCTTTAAAAAAAAAAAACAAAAAAACAAAAAANGTTACTGTACATATTATAAATATTCTATCTCTTTAAAAAAAAAAAACAAAAAAACAAAAAACAAGCCTTTGTAGTGATGCAATGGAGCTCATGTCATCGCTTTACTCATCTAATCTTGATATACATGAGCTTATTCAACCAAAATCAAACATCATATAAAAATATGATGCCTGCATAAGCTATTTCTTTCAGTCTGCTGAGTATGACATGCAAACCAGACTCTTATGTCAGGATTTTATGATTGCCAACAAGTTTTACATATTTATGAAATGCACCATAAAGTTCTGGATTTATTTCCTGTCTTCTGCACAAATACTGGTTTCATTTCATGTCAGTATCTGAAAATCAACTTTGAAAAGATTTGAAACTTGCTTGAGATAAGAAATGCATCATGCAGACTTTTATAATATTTTTTAAATATTTTTCTTTTTTTTTTCTGAACCATTTATTTAAAAGGGGAGGAGTCAGGTAGGGCTGCTGTCCCTTTGTGCCATTGTTTCTCACAATAATGGATGAGCCAGTGGATTTAGAGACAACACAATTTAATCTAATATAAACATAAAATCTGGAGATTATCAACATAAGTATTACAATCTTACAAAACTAGGAATGAATGAATGAATGAATGAATTCTGGCAACTATAATAGGATTCCAGCATCTTCAGTTCCTTACCCCATACAGTTTCATATAGTTTTTGCTTGTTTCTTGTCCAACCGACATCTCAAAGAGTTAAAAATAAATAAATAAATAAAAATCCCTTGTCTCCCTTCACAGCTTAGGGGAGTTCTCCCTTCTTCTCCCACAGGAGGGTACGCCTCCTTTACCCCTCCAAGGGAGTCTTCACAAAGAAAGCTGTCCAAGATGCTTGCATTAGTCAAGTAATGGAGGTAATGAGGTCTGCAGTTTGCTGCTCTGCTCCAGTCAGTTTACATCAGCCTTTTTCATCCTCAGTCCGCTTCCTTGATGAATCTTTATCATTCTGCCAGGAGAAGAACAGTTCCAAACAAATTCTGGCTTTGAAGCTACTGTAATTATTATATATTCATTTATTTCTGTGCTTGGGCTTTGAAAAGCACGCAAGGCAATTCAGATTTACAGTTACTTCAGAAGTATTTCAAGCAGAAACATCTGAGAGTATTTAACTTTTCACTATTTTCTCGCACTTTTCCCAAGTACAAATAATAAGTTCATTAAAAAAAAATGGAGAATGTATTTGAACTCAATAAAATAAATAAATGTATTAAACTTTTAGCTTACTCAGCATTAAAAATGTAAGAAATAGAATTGGTAAAAAGGTCACAATAATGAATTTAAACTTTTGCTTTTGTGTAATTCATGTTGATTATTTCCTATTGCTACACTTACAATTGCAGTTAGAAGAATATGAACCTATTTCTTCACAATAGCTGTTTTATTAGAAACAACACTATGACCCCATAAATGCAACTATTTTCCATAAATTGACTGACAGGGCCCAACGTAATAAGACATTCTTACAGTACATGCGAGCCGTATATATTTGAATGTCTAAATCTCCCTCTATTCTTAGAGATCACCTGACCAAATTTAGTGTTTCCTTTTAGAATTTAGGCAGAGAAGAAAGACTTTCCTTACAGCACATATATCCCACTACCATCAGGTGTGTGTGTGTGTGTGTGTGTGGTATACATATATATATAGATCTTTGGTATCCAAATAATTCATATTTACTTTGGGATGGAGAATTATCACATACTGTATGCTTATTTTTACTTTTTATCAGCTATAGACTGGGAGCTCTACAACCAACTCAGCTGTTATCCAGAAGCACACAAACAGGTTATCAAGTACTGCAGCAAAAGGATTATCGTTGCAACATAAATATTAAGGATTATCTCCCAAGTAAGTAGAAACACTTAATAGTTACTATAATCTGATAATATGTGAGTCTTGTCACTGAAGTTACTTACAGGTTGGTTTGGTTCATATACACTTTTCTGGAACGCCCGTATACAAGCATGGGTGATTTGACATAATAACCCTAAACTACTATAATCAAGGGATTACAGTATATTAATATTAATACAGTTGTGAAGTAAGCAACATTCCATGTTCATGTTGAGGCTTGGAGGGAAGCTGGAGTTCTCACTCAGTTCATCATTCTTTTAATTAAAAAAAAAAGGCCAAAATAAATCTGATAAGCCTCAGAGAGTTCATCTGACAAGGACAAACATAAGACAGACATAAATACATAGATGTGTGTGTAGGGTTCGGGTTTACATTCATCCTATTAACTTCATCCTATGAATTCAACAATGAAATTCTGAAGACATCAGCATGGTATTGGATGATTGGCTGTGTTCATAATCAACTGAACATTAATAATCTTAATGTAATTTATAGCATAATATAATGGATTCCTAATAATGCTATAATGGAGAGTACATTACTACTACAGCAAGTTATTTGCAAGTGCTCTTTCATATTTATCCCAGGACAAATTATCAATTTGAGCTGGATCAGATTGGTTTTTTTTGTTTTGTTTTTTTTAACTATTAATTCCTATTACAATTAAAGCAATTATGTCATTCATTCTAGTTATTTATCTCTCCCCAGGCCAGTATATTATTAGAACAAGAGCAATTTTCAACCTTGGTGGAGGTATGCACGCTGAGTGCCTCTAGTTATAGCTTATTTTGGCCATAAGCATAACACAGCAGAATCTTCCCCTCAGAATCACTGTTGTCTTCACAACCAAACATATTTGCATGCTGTGAAGTTTTTGGATCCAAAAAAGCAGGAAATGCAGGTCTAATTGGTTTGCTTTGTCATAAGCATAAGTCGCTAACAACTCTTCCTCTCAATACAACAAACAGCTCAGCTAAGCAAACCATGTACTCCAAATGTGCTATGGAGACATGAATATAACTGAAGTCATAACGTGTAAATATACTGGCTCTTCTAACTTATTTGGTTTTGGTCTGCTCAGAATACACGTTCACACCACCATATGATCGTGTGATATGCACAGATCAGATGGTAGCACAAGTGATCAACAAATTAATACAGAATGACTTCTTACAGACCATTTTTCTGCCAGGTCATTGAGCCAGACGTCACGAGACACACCAGTCAAATCAGTCGGCTGGTTTTTTGCTGCATGCAGACATTCAGTGAGCTCATATAAAGTCACACATGGCTCATTAATCTCGGCTTTACAGCGTCTGTGTGTCAGCATTACTGCTCTGTCTGCGTAGCTCTCTTCTTCCCAAGACAGCTCATGCAAACTGCCCTGAGGCTGAACCGATCCATTCTGCCATTAATATGAATTCAGCTGGAATTTTTAAAAGAAATTTGTATTAGTGCTGACGTTGTGTGTGTTTGTGTGTGTGGGTGTACATGTGTCTAGATACAGTTATTGCATATACTAGTTTAGAACCAGACAGGGTAAGATCTTTGTCACTTCAAAGCAGCAAAAGTACAGATGACCTAATACACAACTTTCTCTTTTTCTCTCTCACACAAACACACATTGCCAATATGATTAAGACAATAGATTGTTTTTACAAAACGTCATGTAGACACCATAATCAGACTGAAATCATCCTAAATTTACATTGGTGCATTCTGAGTAACAGATCTAGATTATTACAAATTACTCAAGAATGTAAATGTTACAATTAGAGTAAACCAAGTCTGCATGCATTTTCTCACCTGGCGGATGCTCTGCCATACTCTGATTAAGCTAAAGGTCGAGTATATTTGGTAAACAATGGAATGCTAATAATCCTATCCATGTATATGGCTTGCTGACATTTTCATCTTAATCACAAAACAGACAAGAATTGGTGTATAGTTTGCATGTAATCATACCAAATGATTCTAGATGTCAGAACCAACAGGCTCCAAAGAGTGCTGAAGAAGAGCTACTGTATGAGTTAAAAGTATTATAAATACACTCTAGGCATGTTATGTTGATTTACACAACAATGTGTTGGGAATAATGATGTTCAGATGGATCATGACTAACAGCATAATAACAGAAGGGAACTTTGTCCCAATCCTGATGTATAGTATTGACTATAACTAATGTGAATCTGCACGTTAGGATAACTGTGCCTGATTATTAACTCTAAAATGGTATTACTCTACAGAGCTCTGCTTCTTGAATGATGATGAATCATTTATATTTATTGAGCTTCTATACACCCGAGGATCACCCATCAATACACACTTGGTCAATTTTGGTTTATTAGACCTCTTGTCTGGACTGTGCTGGCATTAACTGACTGCTTGACCTATCTTATCGTCTTTTTTTTTTTTTTTTTTTTTTTTTTGCACTTATTGGTGTGACAACGTAAACCTTAGCAATTCTTTAAGTAGAGTAGTAGAGCTTCAGTAGAGCTCCACTCAGCTTCAACCTGAAAATGAAAATAAATATTGTTATAATTAGTCAGAGAACTATATGGACAGTCATCTAAATACTGCATTTGCACTATATGGACAGTATTATCTTTTGCACATATTTATCAGTACTCATGTACATACATTTTCCCACTGGTTTCATTGTAAATAGATTACATTCTTCTAATTCTCAGTTTTTGCTCTTGTTGCCTTATCTTTAATTTTTTGTTGTTTTTATTTTATTTTATATATATTTTTCCTTTTATTAAGAAGCACAGTCAGGTAACATACCAGAAAAAGCATTTCACTTGTAACTTGTACTTGTAATCTGTTAAGACAATAAAGTAGCCAGATATTTAAAGTTAAGCATGTTCTTCTGGCCCCTGAGTGTCTCGCTTTAAGTATAGATGAAGAGAATGGGATTCTGAAATTATGATGCATCCAATATACCCAATTAAAAGTGATTTCATTAAATAACTTCAAACATTTCCCAGTGTTTCCTCTTAGTCATTCAGTTTTATTCTCTTCACAAGTGGTGGTATGTTGTGTTATTCTATTGGTTAATTATTTACGGATGACCACATGTCTAGTGGACTTATCACTATTCTAATTAAATACTCATAGATAGAATATTCATTTTAATTGGTAATTGGATAGGCTTAGGACTGATACAAAGTTTGCATTTAAATAATATCTATTTTTGCCAGCTGTAGACCATGGAATAAGCAGCGTAATCTCATCAGGTAAGTAAGGATACACCATTATGAACTGTGCAGTTATAATAAATAATGCACACTCAGAAGCATGGCTCATCACAGAATTGTTTTCTAATACAATGGCGAGGTTAAATACTGATTTCTTCTGTACAATGAACAGTAGTTTGTCTCAAGTTTAACATTCAAATTCATTAACATTTATGGCAAACTACCACATATAACAATGAGGTTTGGTAAAGAATAAATTAGCATGTATCTCATCGTGTATTATCCCTTAGTACTAAGGTCTCTTAGTATGGCACCTTGCAGGTGTGTGTGTGTGTGTGTGTGTGTGTGTGTGTGTCAGGTAGCCTGATACAGCTATGCATACTTAAAAAGTTGTTCGTGAGCACGTTATAAGAACACTCAATTTCAGGCTGTCATAACAAGAAGGTGCTATAATAACAATCAAGAGCTTTATTGTTAACCCATATACAATATACTATATATATATAGTATATAATGTTTAATGTTTCTCCAGGATCTCCTGGTGCTACTTCCAACATTTAGTGCAAGTAAGTGCAGTGTCAAGACAAAGAACAATGCAAAAACAGATAACTTACTGACAGAACTGCAGTACTATCTAAATTTTAAAAATAACTAAGAAAATAATATACTTCTCATGAGTAAGTAAGAAGAAGTAACACCAAAAGAGTGAGGCGGTTCCCCTCATGTACAACTCACACTCACATGTAACAGCTTGCTTCTGCAATTCCAAAGCTATTCATCTCACTTTCCTCGGGAGCGAGCTGGATTAGCCTCACGTACAATTAGACGGCCTACTGTAGGAAATGCAGGAAGAAAGTCAGACTAATAGAGTGGGACTGAGGACAGACACGCCAAATGAAGTGTTACTCAGCGTCTGTGTGACTTCACCAGTGAAAGTGTATGTGAAGGACACCGATCTGTTAGTGTCCCCCAAGTGATGATATGACTTTTAACACCGCCATCTCTGACCACAGCTAGCTGTACTTTAACGCCACGCAGGGAATGATTCACCTTGCACATAAAACAGCCATTTATTTCTTTATTATATCAAGTCTGCTGTACTTAACAAATCATATGTATAATAATGTTACTTATTAGAATAGAAGTAAAATTACACAGTAAGGTGACAGGTTTTTAAAAAGGAGTGATATCTAATGTTGGAGATCAATTATTTGTAACTCCATGTTCTCAACTGTTTAAATGGTTAGCTGCCCAAAAGAACTACTTTTTATTACATTACTTGTTCAGCGCTTTAATTTTTGGCAGGTGTCAACAATTGTCCAGAAACTATTTGTGTAATTTTGTTGTTTCAAATGACAGCTAGAACAATGAGCTTGATTTGAAATGTAGAATTCAAAGCAACAAATGACAAAATACATTTTCCGCCAAACAAATTTTTAGCAACGCACAATATTTGATGCTACAATATGAAGCTGTTGTTACCTTTAGCAAATGCATGAACTTCTATGAACTATTTAAAATTTAGTCTTAAAAAGTTAGGCATTCTTTCCTTCAACATCAAAGCTTAATATTTTGACCATTTCTTTTAAATCATTATTACAAAGAATTTCCTCCCAAGGTGTGTTTGTATACAGATGGACAATGCTTACATATTAAATATTAAAAACATTTCTTACAGTTTAATCTCAATTTAACCATTACATGATGAGCTAACATTTAGCAGATGAGTATTGAGAATTTGGAATCCCAGGTAGTGGATTAATTGCTGAAATGGAGATTGGATATTTGGCTATATTGTCTCCTTTTTATCCAGATCTTAACAAATTGAAATATGTAGACATTCATGGATGTTATGCCTTCATTTTTCCAATGGAGTCTGTGTGCAACATATCAATTCATAATGCTGCCTCAAATGTGTGTTCATGTGCATGTGTGGTCCTACAGATTTTTCAGTTCACTCATTCTTTACTGAATAATTTCTTAAAAAAAAAAAAAAAAANAAAAAAAAAAAAAAAAGCTTCTGAATCACTAAAACGTGACTTCACGGGTGGGAGGCTCAGTGTTTTTTTGTTGTTTTGTTTTGGTGCAATGCGATCTTTAGGGGCAGGACAGTTAGAAAGGAAATTCACACCATTGGTTAAACTCTGCTCACATGTAAATGTGAAGGTACAGCCTCGTGAGCTGCACACAAAAGCTCAGGTGAGAGCAGAAACAGAGAGACAGACAGAGAGACGCATGGTCATTTCTTTTTCATGACATGAAAAACTGGATTGTTATTTTGATGGGGTTTTACAAAGTGTAAGTATCGTGTTCATTAGCTGAGAGTCTCGCATAGTTTTCTTGCTTTTTAATTTACTGAAAAGTTTACATTAATCCTATTTTCTGTCTTATAGGTCATTCTGTGTTTGCGGATCCATCTTTTGGCAAAGATAGTAGACCTTCTCTACATCTAGTTTGAAAAATGAATTGCACAAAGTAAGTTACTGTGCTTTATACATTTTATTGCATTTCATACCATCATATGAATTTGCCTTTTTCTGTATCTATATGGTAACATACAATAGCTACATACTATAGTGGTTGTGTGAGATTATTTGCCCATATCAACACGTTAAAGGACCATACTGGCCACTTTGCATGTTTCAGCCTAATTTATTCAATTTTCATACACGTAACATTACTGACAATCATTTCCTGAAGCATACTACTGGAACGGTGAATTAAAATTTTTTTCCTACCTTTCAGATCACCATTGGTTTCAGCTCATTCTGGTACACTATTAAAATCACTGTTGATACTTGAAACATTCTTGGGATAGGTAATTCATCACCACAAACAAGATGTGAATACAGGTTTTTTTTCAAACTTACATAATTGCAGCGTTTAAGCGCAATAAAAAGTGTGAAGTGATCTGAAAATGCTTCCTAGTGGTGCATTCAAGTGCTGTAGTGAAGAACTGACAAAAGGAAGCATTTTCAGATCACTCTGAAAAATGACTGGTATGGTTCTTTAAGGCACTGTAAAGGCAGAATTTGCTAAAACATAAATATATGCATAAAGCTGCAAAAAAAATTCCATTGTATATCTTTGACTTATAATAGCAAAGCTGAATTTAACAGCATAATCTTAAACTTCTTCATTCTCAGAGTGCGCCATGCCTTTGATGGTCACCCTCAGCCCTCTGTGCTGCCGGTTGACCTTGCCATGTGTTTGAGCCTGAGCCAGCGCCGGCCTCTTTATCAGCTACTGTCCATGTCTCCTCTGAAACCCACAAAACATTTCTGTTCGTCAATAGAATGTCCACCAAGGACCAGCCTTTCCTCCTCACATCACTCCTCACTCTCATCGTCATCATCCTCATCGCCACCCTCCTCCCCTTCACCCTCAGAGCGTCAGAGCTGTTTCCGCAAGGACGGCGGTGGTCCGAACAAGAAGCGCGTGGTGTTTGCAGATTCCAAAGGTTTAGCGCTCGCTGCGGTGCGTCTGTTCATCCCCGAGCCCTCATTTCCCACTTCAACGCTGGAGAACTTGCCAGATAAACTCCAAGGTCAAAAGTTGACCTCAGTTAAACCGCAAAGTTACAAACTGCGACTGGGTTTTCCTCAACCATCTCTGGACTTCAAAGCCTTTCTTGCACGCCTGCAAGAGATGTGTGTGCAGTTGGAAAGCTGCAACATCACAGATTGCTCCTTAAGCGGCAAAGTGCGGGTCTGCCACAGCAGTTTTGAAAAGGCTGTGCATATAAGGCTGACTTTTGACTCATGGCGGAGCTGTCACAACATCCCTTGCACCTATCTGCAGAAGCAGAATTACCGGGGCTCTGATATAGATGTCTTTGCCTTTGGCATAACCTTACCCAAGAACTTGGATCCAAAGGCACAAATTGAGTTTTGCGTATCCTTCAGGCCAGGTCCTGGTGCAACTACACTCTGGGACAACAACAAGGGGCAGAACTACAGGGTGTGCATGGAAAAAGATGGATCAAATAGTGACCAAGAGATTGCTTTCCACTCTTACCACGCTTATTCAAAACATTGGCCGGTGTCTTGGCCTTCACACGTGCCTCTCAGTGTGAAGAACTCTGCTGATCTGTCCTCAGAGAAGACCATCAAGGGCAGAACAGAAAATTTGTTCCTGTTCCACAAAAGCATCCAGTGAAAAAAAAAAAAAAAAAAANAAAAAAAAAAAAAAAAAAACAGTCCAAAAGACATTTAAGCCTTAAATTTTAGGCCATACTTTTTTGTACAGAGCTATGAGGATGTGAACAGTAATGTTGTGTAATGTCACTAATCAACAATCAATGAATATCTCAGAGACAAAACTGCTTTAAGGGCTGTAAAAACATTTTGACATCGTTATTTCTTTACTGTGGGATGTACAGAAATATCAGAAACAGCTGAGCCATGAAAGACTTCAACCAGCCAGCTACAATGTAAGATGATTATTGCAGTTTGTGTTTTGGTATGTGTGTGTGTGTGTGTTAGTTCTGTGATAGAGCAGCAACCTATCCAAATGAATGTTGGGATAGCNCCCCCCCGCCCGTGACCCTGCACAGGATTAACAGGTATAGAAAATGGATGGATGGATGTTTGTCTGTTTTTCAGGCTACTTGATATGATATTCATAATTCACAGACTAATTATTGACATAAGAATGTTTTGATTAAATTCATTAAAACATTTTAATTCTCATTTCATGCAATATCAAGAAGGCTTTCCTCATATGCCTACATATATAATATAGTGTAGCATGACATTTCCCCTGATTTGCATGCAGAGGCCTATGAGAAGGTGAAAATGTGACTTTGAGAACAAAACGCATGAGCCGATGACCAGATAGAAAACACGTGAATGAACAAATTAATGACCTACATTAAGAAGCCACAACATGCACGTTCATGGGTTTTTCTTTGGTTCAACAAAGCCGGAAGGTTCAGATTTCCTGACGTGTCTTTTCATGCAAACGTCATGCATACCAGACAGAGCAAGTCAACAAAGTGAAAGATCTTCTGGGAAAACACCGGTTCCATGCCTGTCCCCTTTCTCCCTGTTTTGAAAAGCTGACTAACCCTCTGGGTACTGTGAGTTCTCGATGTTAAGAGACTGATATCACAAATAGTGAGTTACTATGGCAGAATCACTGCTATTATGCCCTGTGGCTACGGTGTGGGCCTGTGTTTACATGCAAGGGTGGAGCAACCTGGGTGAGAAAGTATTGCTTTTGGATGTTGTGTCATGAGCAGGTGAAATCATTTGGAAATTTGCATATAAGCTCTGCACACAGGAAGAGAGTTCATACCTCGTGCCATAACATCATGTTTTATGCATGAGAAGGAATCCAGTAGGTCTATTAAATAGATGCAAGTATCAGGTGTTACATCTCTGCTCTCATTAAATCCAATGAAAGATCTTCTTACTAATAAGCAAAACGGAACCACTGAAGAAGATACATCATCACAACATATGGAAAAGTCATTTAATTTTAAACCTGCAATCAATTTTGACACTGATACTGAATCAAATATCTCTGTATGGAGAAAGGGTTGCTTGTTGTGGCAAACCTAGCTCATTATTTTGGTTTTCTGGTCTGTAAATACAGTATAAGCAGCCATTTCCAGCAAATATGCTCCAATAAACCCACCACTCTGCCCAGTGCAAAACGACATGGCAAAGTTAACAAGTGGCTGGTGAAGAAGCATTCATTTATTTCTCCCAGGAGTTGAGTTGTTAAAGACCAAAGCAGAGCTAAAAGGAGAGTGGATACTGGTCTTCATCACATTTACAGATACATGATTCTCGTGCAATGGCTTTCTAACCAGTACTAACTCTGAGAAAAGTAACACATTTACAAAGCTCATCAACACCAATTCTAACAAAAAAATAAAAAAAATAAAAAATAATCACAAAAAATTAACGTGTGCTGCACTGGAAGTGAGAAGCATATAGTGTGAGTGCTAAAAGTTACTGACACCACATAGAACAGAAGATACTGTGCACATGGGAGGAGATGGGCTATTATCAAGCCTAATTCAAAATAAAAGAGAATACTTAAACTTAAAAAAATATACCCTGAATGAAATCCCTTCCATATATGGATATTTTGCCACAATAATAGAATTTCCATAAATTTCAACTGTTTTCATTTATACCAGTGGGCACTTCAATTACCACCAGTGGTACTTGTTCCAGTTTGAGAACCACAGCTTTACTGGATTGGTAATGTTTCTGTGGGTCTGTTTGATATGTAAAAAATCAGATGAAAATCCAAAAATCTGAGACCCACTGTAACAGCACAGAGTCCACCAAATATAGTTTGGACCTGACCACACTCAGGTCCCAGGTCATGCCTTGGTAACTAGGCCCAAGAGGAACTGTTAAGACCTCTATCCACACCCTCTGCAAAAACTTTGGAGAGAATTCTCATTGAACTACTTCCAGACTTCTAACAGGCACACCTTTTGAAAATAAGACAGAAAAATCTGCTTCCTCATTGGCTCACTCACATAAAACAATATCTGAACATTATTTACTGAAGCACATGAACAAAAATGACTATGATGCAATGCTGAATTTAGATATTTATAGTTATTCCCTCGACTGAGTAATGGCTCTATGCATCTGGAATCAAAACAATGAACATCGCTCAATTTAGCTTGACTAACCAGCTACTATTAGCAGCTACTTCCTACTTTACCAGCTGCGGCAAGTGGCACATCATTACATTACAGTCAGCGGTCAACTGCTCTATTTGTCTTCCCAGTATTTGTTTTTTCTTCCAATTTATCCTTGCGCCAGCAGCAGCAACAGCTGGCTGATGGCAGGCAGCCTGCTACCAGCTGCTGGCTGTGATGATAAAGACTTCCTGAGGCTGCTGGAAGCTATAGGGGCTTCTAACATAAAAAAAAGAGACATGAGACTGCAATGAGTCGATTAATTTTATTGTGTTGCCTGTGAGACTCAAGCAACCAAATCTCACCTGTAACAAGGTAGTGGGATTGTGTGACGAATATTTTCAAAGAATGTAGAAGCAAAAACAGTGCCGACAGAAACATAAAACAGGTGGCAAACTGTTCTTGCAACCTATAAATATTTACATATTTCAAGGCAAACCCCAAAGAATTTATAAAATGTAGGATGGTACACATTTTTGCATTTTAGGTTATTATGCTTCTTTGAAAAACAATCTCACCATTTTTTTGCTGTATGTTTTATATATATATCTATAGATATATCTATATAGATATATATAGATATATATATAGATATATATAGTTAGTAAAGCATCACTGTAATGTCTATGTAACAAAGTCATGGCGTATATAATCTGACTCTTCTGAATAAATATTCATACACAGGTGAAGCTTTTTAAGTAAATGCCACTTTTTTGTGTAAATAATAAAATATAACTTTAAAATGAAAGTCAGGCAAAACACGTTGAAGTTAACTCCTAATTTTATGCAGTCGCTGCACTCTTTATTGACACTGGCTGCTGGGCAGGTGCTCGTGTTCGGGGTTCCAAGTTGATTTGGCGAAACATTCAGAGGCCTTTCTGTCACACTCACAGATGAACATCTCACATGGGTTGTTTTCCTCTGAAAATGAGAAAGCAACGAGGTTAATCAGTCAAAAGCTCAGCTGCTCCTCCCCCATACACACACACAACCCCCACCCCCTCACCCAATCCCTGTACTTCAGTAAAAATAGCAATACCACAATGTAAAAATACTCTACTAATTTAAGCATAGTGCATTTAAAATGAGTATGTAAAAGTGTAGAATATTAGCAGCAAAATGTATGTATTAAAAGTAACAGTACTTATTATGCACCTATGGCCCCTTTCAAAGTGTTATTAGCAATTTATTCAAGTATAAAAATAATTTTATCGCCATAACTTGTCCAGGTTTTGGTGAGTCGAACTACATTACATGCTGTTAGGTAGCTACTTGTACAGCTATTCATCCTATTTATTGGTTTATCATGTTTTGCATGAAAACCCTGAATTTGCTAAGTAACGAGTAATAGTCATTAGATAAATGCAGTTTAGTAAAACGGTATATTTTTTTTCTGACAAACAGGAAGAGAAGAAAGTAAACATAAAATACCCACCTCTGCAAAAAGGCCAACTATTTTAGTATTTAAAAAATATTGAGTTTTTGTTGACGTTGAGTCACGGCATTGTCAGATGTTTGTATTACACTGACAGATGTTTCATTTTTTGCCCGCTCCCATTAGATACATTGCTTAATATAACACTCTAACACGAAGGTAAGATTTATTGTAGGACAGTTATACTGGATTGCATTATATTTTCCAGAATAAACTCTTAACTCAGTGAAAATTACTCTATAAAACTTGGCAAAGTTGTCTTTAAAGAACCATACTGGTCATTTTGCATGTTTGAGTCCAAAAGTACTAGCTGCATTGACGTTACACTACTGCCAAAATTTTCCAAAACATAAAAATGTACTTTAGTTTTTGTGTTAGTTTGCCAAATCCATAAATCTTTCAAAATCAAATGTCTAGATGATACACCCACCTTAAAATTTTATGTTCCATCTGCTTACACATAAGTCCAAATGCAGAAGGAAGAGTTGATTTTAATTTCTTGGTAAAAGCAGTCTTTTTTCTGCAACTACATTCCCTAGTGGAGACATACATGTTCTTCCGTGCAGCTCCATGTTGGACCAGTTAAATAAAGTTACTTTGACCAAAAAAGTTCAATAGACATAATGTTCATGTGATAGATTACATATCTCAAGCACATTTCAAGTCCCTACAAGTTAATTTTCATAGCACACTGGAATGAACTGAAGCTAATGACAGTCTGGAAGGTAGGGAAAACAATTCTAAAATGTACACTCAAGTAGTACACTTACGCCAGAAGTTTGAGGCCACCCCAGATTTATCAAAAAAAAAAAAAAANAAAAAAAAAAAAAAAAACTCATCAATACACTGTTTGTTTTACAGTTTATTGAACAGAAAATGACAAAAATTACATAAAATAAACTAATTACTTTTCAAAACGAATTTGTCAACATAAAAGCATTTTGAAGTCATTTCAGGCTCAGACTTTGGTTTCATCAAAGTAACCGCCCCTGGCCTTAATAACTGCCACACCAACTGTAGGCATATGCTGCTGTAATTTTTGAAAGTAGGTTCCTGGCAATGATTCCCAAGCACTTTCCAAGCACAAACAGTTATTTTTCATTGCCTGGGCATTTGCTCTGAACTTACCTGTCAAGCTCATCCCATGCCAGCTCAATGGGAGAAAGATCTGGAGACTGGGGTGGCCAAGTCATAATTCTCAAAACCTTTTGCTTCTCTTTTGAATGGATGTAATTTTGGCTTAATTTTGATGAATGTTTTGGATCGTTGCAGAATGAAATTTTGACCAATAATTCGTAAACCAGATGGTCTACCAGATAGTCTTTGAAGGATGGAATGGTAATTCTCTTTCTTCATAATTCCTTTAACTTGGACCAAGTCTACAGATCTCTCTTCCCCAAAACACTCCCACAGCATTATATGGGTGTGGTTGCAGAGCAATTGAATGAGCAGACTCTGTAGCAAATTAATCCCAAAATGATCTGGGAGAAGGCAGACAGTAGGCTATTGAATAGAATGTTAAAACACATAAGCAAGGGAGTTTGGGCAAGAATTTGAACACAACTGGAGTGCCTGTGCGCTAATATAGACTGAGCATGCCATCATTAAAGATAATTTTTAAGCCATAGTGGCTACATTATGTGCTCTTGTTGACAAATTCTTCTTGAAAACTAATTAGTTACATTTATTTTATATATTTTTGTCANTTTTTTTTTTTTTTTTTGTCAATCTGGGGGTGAGCTCAAAATTCTGGCCTGTAGTGTATGTTTTGGAAAATTGTTGGCAGTAATGTAGCGTGTATGTGGGTTGTATTTATTGGGCGCAGACATGCAAAATCCACATCCTACTAAACTGCTTTATGGTTTATCTGAGAAAAAAACTAATAAGTATATAGCCAAGGAAAGACTGTTGATGTTTTGGTTCTGATCTACTTACTTCCACAGGTGACTTTCTTGTTTGCCTTGTCACAGCTATAGTGATACAACTCAATGTAAGGGTTGTCAAAGATGGGCCAGCACTCATCGTACTGCATAGCGTCGCTGTAACACTGGTCGTGCACTTGGCAGCACCTTAGGGGTCACAAAGTTAAAGACAAATTCAACACAAAGTCAAACCCTCAAATGATATTTTAAAACCAATCCAGCATTTTCTCAGACCTATCCAGATCGTCCACAGGTGTGCCAGAGCCTCCTAATCCACAGTAGCATCCATAGTTGGCGTAATCAAATACAGGCCAACTATCGGGCATCACGCACAGAATCATATTTCGAAACTGGTTTAGGGCATGGTAATCCAGGTCTCCCTGGGCTGAAACACAACAGAATCACGTGAAAATCTGCATTTACTCGCAAGCAACGTGCAAATACGTGAGCATCATTTACCAAGTTCCACTCACTGGCAGAGAGGCTTAAAGCCAAGAGAAATACAGCCTCGAGGGTGTTCATCGTGTAAAGTCAGAGACTCATCTGAGTGACTAAGCTGGACAGCAGGTCCTCTTTATAACAGAACAAGACCTTGGTCCTGCCCTGTCAGCTGTTCACACAGCATACAAGGACACGAACATTCAAGCACTCACAAAGTAACATGTGTACAATTCTCACACTCTGACACACGTCTGAGCTGAAGCTTTTTGTGTTTGATGTTCTGCCTCAACCAAAATTTCAGGACCTCACGCGCAGACGCTGAGGACATTGCTGCCAAATGCCGTTACATTGTATTTTATTATTCATTTTTCTTACTGATTTCAAATAGAATCTGTACGTAATTATTGTGAAACTCAACTCATACTCCTGAAACGGGAGTACAACAATATCTTCTGTCTTGTATGTGCTGATGCGTAATGGTATTATAGGGGGCCAATTATCAAGCTTTATGGCATCTGTGTCACTAAATGCTCATCAGCAACACAAAATGTATAATTATTCTTCATTATCTATGTAAACATAATATTAAATTAATATTAAACTAATTCCTGTAGTCAACTACATCCGTATGTACAGAAGTGGCCAAAAGAACTAGCATCTTTCTACTGTTTTCAAAAACATTCTCAAAAAAACTAAGTTTGGGACCCTTAAACAAATATTTCTTGGATCAGCCTTCAAAGACAATAACTGCAATCAAGCTCTTTCAACGCTTCTCATTGGTAGTTTGACCTGGTTTTCTTGATCAAACTGCTCCAGGTCTCTCAGGTTTGACACATTTCAGATCAGGACTCAAAACTGGCCACTTCAGAATGATCCATTGTGTTCTTCTTGTGCATTCTTGGTGTTTTGGAACGTGTTTTTGGGTGATTACCTTGCAACACAGCTTTCTGATGCCGGGCTGTATGTTGTGCTTTGAAATGCCACAAGAGTTTGATGATTTCATCGTACTGTGCACAGATTCAAGAAACCCACGCCAGAAGCATCAAAGCATCTCCAACACATCATTGAGCTTCCTTCATGTTTCAGAGTAGGGGTGGTGCTCTTTTCCTTAAAAGCTTTTTTTTTTTTTTTTTTTTTTTTTCCTGTGACCACAGAGTTTGTGTGATTTACCAAAATGCTCGAATTCGAATGGACATGCTTTTTGGGAAATATTTTTCTGTTTTTCTCTCAGCCACATCGAGAGATGTTGTCAACAGTCCCATGGGCTTTAAACTTCTTGATCATATTGACAATAGCGCTCACAGGAACATCAGGCTCTTTGGAGAGGGTCCTGTAGCGTTTACACTGTGTTTGACTGATACCTTATTCCACACTTCCTCAGACAATTCTCTGCTTTTCCTTCTCTTTTCCATGTACACAGAGACATAAATGCATAGAGTGACAATTTTTCTCCATTTAAATCAGCTGAATGAGTCATAAGATCTAAATCTCCTGAGATACTAATTAACTGAATAGTCTGCTTCAAGTATCACTACAATGTAATTGTTTCGTATAACTTCTAAAGGCACTCAGCAGTTTTACCCAGGTCATTTTAAAAACATTTTTGTACAGTAATTAAGACTTTAGTTATCTTTTTATTTCCCCACTGCAAACCAGTTTATAAGATAAGATATTTTAATTTCAGTACTTCAGGATGAATGGTGCATTGTTTGCAAGGGTACCAACACATTTAGCCAAATATGTTTGTACACATTTGACAGCAGAACTATTTACCTAATTTTGTTTTCAAATATGAGTCAATTCATAGCTTCAAAGCAAACCTGATGATGAAAATACAACACAAATTTAGCTCATACTCTTTTTGTAAAAAATGTTTTTTGTGTAATTGCACAATAATCTTGTGTCATACAGAAAGAGATAAACATGAGGTCATATTTAACTTCCACATGGTCACGTGATTACTTTACATTTCGCACCACATGTATAAGCACATGGAAAATCCCACAGTTTAAGAACTTTGGTGTTATCAAGAACAGTCTGGTTATTTGGAGCAAAGACTAATGGCTACCATTTGGTTTTAATCATGTAAGCTTGTGTGGTTAGGTTGTGATTTTGTTACTTTGTTGTCACAAATGATCTTTTTTTTAAAGTTTATTTTATACATAAACTAGTGTACAAATGTAAAAAAAAAAAGTTTTTATTCTGTCCGTGGCAGCAACAGCTTCGTATGTTTCTCCATAAGGTCATTTGGAAACTAAGAGAATTGTTTGTGTTTTTTTTTTTATTTAGATAATTTGTGTCTTTTATCTTTGACTATCAGCCCCATTAAATTTGAAGTATGCAAACACTCATAATGATGAGATTCATAGTACCTCAGTCTCAATGTTTTGGAGGTTTTAGGACAGGTTTCTGTGGATGTAGGCTGCAGAGAGCATGATTTTTGTGTGTGTGTGTGTGTGTGTGTGTGTGTGTGTGTGTGTGTGTGTGTGTGTGTGTGTGATTATATATGATGGGAGGAAACTATGAAATTGACCATGATATGGACAGTTACCAAACAATAACAAATTGTGTTATTTAGACTTTTATTTTTTATGGATTTTAAATACATTAACACAGCAGTCAACTATCTTTCATAACCACTAAATGCTAAATGTGCAGGTGAATATACTTTGATTAGTGTAGTCTGAATACCGCATGTACATTTTACTGCATTTATTTGAACCACCATGTCCACGTGGGCTATGAAAATCTGAAAACGCAAATGCATTCATGTATTAAATATTTAGTAGAAATGTCTGACAAAACGGAAATGTGCACACACCAGCATGGGTTTAAGGGTTACACAAAAAAAAACAAAACTTTTAATGACATTTCAGTTCATTTGAAGTTGTAACATTTTAACGTCATTAATCATTATCACATCAGTTCTGAGACATTACAACTCAAATGCAACCGCGGCTCCTGCATTTTTAGATTTATATGATATGGTCTCGTTTGGTTATTAACCTTGATACCACAATTAATCCGACAATAATATATTGATGCTCGAAATGCTACAAGTAATGTCTTTAACTTAAAACCATATTTTGATCATCTGGATTTTGTGTGGAATAAACAAAGTGTAACAGTACAAACGTCTTCAGTAACAGCAGCAGTCTGTCACATGTTCCTTTATCAGTGCTATAATTCTTGTGGTCACATGATTTTGTCTGAGCTATTCTGTTATTTTCTTCAATAGCTTGCATTTGTACATGGACACTTCTTTTATAGTGTCTTTTTTTATTTTAGGATTTGGTCAGAGTCTTTATAAGAACTGTCATTGCTAGTGTAGGTTTGGTCCGTGATATGCATTTTGGTTTTGCCAGCAGGCAATCATTTGCTATCTGCTCTTAATCATCATTTCTGCAGTGTATTCATGCTATACAAAAGATGCATTCTACTTATTCAATGTACACGACTCACTACAAGTTCAGCATTAAATAAATGTTCGTCTCTGTAGTGCAAAACTAACACAGCAGTATTGAAGTTCATGCCTGATTCCTTTCTTGACAATCTTAAAATGGACTAATGTGTTGTGTGTTCTGGGTTTTCAAACTTGAAATATGACCAACCTGGCTGCACCATGAGCTACTAGGAAAAGAGAATCTGAGTGAAACAAGAGAACATACACTGTACATATATAAATACCCTTTCAAAGGCTTCCTGTGGTCTCTATTAAGTCATTCCTTTCTCTTTATTCATTCTACACCGCGGTTAGCAGACCACAGGTTGAGCCACGTGTTGTCCTCTTCTTTGCATTTGTCAGCAGGCGACATTGACCATTACTGAGAAACACAACAGCTCTTTGCTTTATGTCAGCATGTTGGTAGGATGACTAACTTCTTAGATTTAAGTTTAGTCTTTATTTTTATAACCTGTCTAACTTATATGAGATTAGAAGAGCAAAACTAACCAAGTGAAACTCTACAGGCCAGTTTAACAAATCTTTAATCTTAATTCTGACTCACTATCGACAAAGACACATCTGACTCCCGATTTAGTCTGACTACATAAATAAATCAAACACATCATCAACTAAGGGCAAATAAATAAATGTGACATGAATGAATACTAAACAGTTGATAAAAACATCTCTACTATTCGCAGTATGACCATTACTTAATGTAATTCATTAATTTAGATAAATAGGCAAAAGAATATTTACAACCAGTGGAGAGCTACAGTAGGTAATGTTCCACTTCTGACCTCCTCCTAATGTTTACGCCTGTTTTAATTCAGATGTGTCATAATGTTCTAACTCACTATTATCATTGCCTCTTTAAGTCTAGAAAGATACAAAAATATTCTGAAGAGGGCTGTCAGTAAACAAAGAATATGTAGTAAACAGAATATGTAGGACAGGAGTGACTCATTCTAAACAGAAGTGCACAACAACTGGATGTACAGTAAGTGTACAAAATATAATCTCAATGGTTGTTCCAGGTTTTTTTAGAGTCTAAAGACAACAAGTGGTTTGGCATTTACCATCCTGTGTCTTATCAGTTTGGGATGTAAAACATAATTCCTGAATGTCTTAAATGTTTTGCTTTCACCTATTTTAGTTTCACTAGAAATTCCAAGTTATTTTCTTCATACTTTCATATTTTCTGTTTTAGGTTTTCTGCTAAACAGTCCTAATATTTTGTACACTCAGTGTACAGTCACATGCTGGAATACGGTTGAAAAGGTCTTCCGTCAGATGGGCTTATATAGTAAGGTGGTCACATACTTTTTCTTGTAGCGGTGTGTCGCACTTAGCACCATTACCCCATCCTGAAGGATAAAAAAAAAGGGGAAAATTACACAGAAGGAAAGTTAAAGTTAAAGCGCTTCTCAACAATGAGGTGCAGGTTTACTATTTACATACAGGTATTTGGAGACTTGGAAGCTATATCAGATTTAACTTTGTGTCGCCACAAAAAATAAAAAAAATAATTTTCACTGCCCTAACACTGTATTAAAGTATGGAGAAACAGAATCCAGATACACATGAAAAAATTTCTTACAAGTGTGAGTGCTGCTTCTTCAAGTCATTTCGCAGCTTTTGTCAACTGTTAAAGAGGTCTGACAGTCAGCGCACATTGAAAATAATAAAGAGGGATATGACAGACATAAACATATGTGAGGTGTTAATTTTCAACCATATGCTCAGAGCTGCTCAGGTGTGCCATGGAAATTTAAAAAATATATATACGTATAATAAAATTATTCCACTTTATTTGGGTGGAGAAAATTCTTTAAGTGGATCATCTTTGTTATTTATAATTTATCTAATTTTAAATCATGCCTGTCAGAGCAAAAGTACTCTTTAAAACACGCTAAAGTTTCACACTGGAAGGAAGTAAGTGAAGTTGTGTTTAGAGGTCATGTGACTACAGTTAAATATGAGTGAGAGATTGCATCATGTTTTTGTGGTCAGTGAGATATTGCTGCTTTTCAGGATGTTTTGAATACAAAAAGTGGGAGAAAAGTGAAAAACAGCAGAAAAAAACAAGGTTGGGAAACATAGATACAAGGCTTTGCCAAATACTTACAACTGATAAAGTACTTCACATGACCGATTTTGATTATTTCCAAGTTTAAAGTTATTATCCATTAAGTGTAAAAAATTGTATCAATCGGTCTATAAATTTGTTTGGTCACATTTTCAAAGTTTCTAACAATCCTCCTGATTTCTCTGGGAAGCAACAGATTTTTTCAATAAAACAGCACAAATGGACAAATTTACCTTTTAAATCGCAGCCAGCTGGAAAAAAGCCCATTACCATATCTGACAGCTGTGAGCTGTTATGGAAAATACTGTGAGGGGTTTAAATGGAAACCTACAAGCGGGGCGCATATGTCAGATCTGCTCGTGTGTTATTTTCCTCCCTTTTCACTTTTTTTCTGGTGTTTCTGGTTATCACGGTGTGTCCTTCAGCTGCCCCATTAGCAGCTTGTTATCATTGCTGCCATACCACCGATACAATTAGCCCTGCAACCAATACGCACATTGCTAGCAGCAGTAGCCGCACACATTTTTTATTTAAAAAAATTTAATCAAAGCTTCTCATCTTTTCAGAAAGGGCAGTCTTTTTGGAAGGTGCGAGGTGCTGAGAAACAGCAGAAGCAAATCAAGACTTGTCTTTTCAGCCCTGTGTTGGTTTGACTGTGATCTTACCTTAATGGAAAGAGCATAGAGGTGGTTGAGCATGACGTGGTTGGGTTCTGGGAGAAGCGCAGGGTCACACTGGATATGAAAAGAAGAAGGAAAAAAAAGTATTAAGTTTTCGAAAACCTTAGAAGTCAACACACAAGATGAATGTATGAGCGGACAGGAGTTTGCTTGTCTTTCCGTTATTAAGAAATGGCCGTATCTCTTTATAGCTTAACAGAACCGAACTTGTTGAAAAAGGGGCTGCTTAATATTTTAAGTGTATGACATTGACAGCGTAAGATAATCCACAATGGGACTGAATGTGGTTAAGATACGTAAGATCCGTTTCAGCATACTTTAGGAACTTACAGAAATTCCAGTGTCTTTGTTGAGGATGACCTGCAGCAGGTGAGGTGGGAGGATGGGTGGAGACTTAAACTTCTCTTCCTGTTTGGGAACGTATGCGTCCTGATGATATGGCCCAGGAGGGGAGCTGGAGAGGTCTGGAAAGAAAAGAAACCATCATATATTCACACTGAGCGTATAGAATTTATGTACTCTGTCCACACAATAAATACAAAATTTCCATTTGTTTTGAACTTTTTATTTGGTTGGTTTTTAAACGGCAGTCAATATTTCTTACAGTGTGGCTAGAAAATCTACCAAGTTCAAAAGGTCCAAAATGACCAAAATGATTATTCTTGCAAACAAATATAAGACAACACCAACAGGTTTACAATGAAATGTAAACTCCCAACTGAAATTATTCAAATTCATTTTGTACACTCAGATCAAAAAAATCAAAATCAAAAAATGAATTACCAGCACTCACCTGACATGTCAGAGCATTTCTGCGAGTCCACCATGAGCGCATCAAACACTTCAAAATCTGTTTTCTTCACCTGGATGATATTGTTGACGGTGCCGAGCTGGCTAGTTATAACAGGCTGCGAGGAAACGCGAGACAGTCAAATTTACAACTAAAGCTCATACGTGCAAATCACACACACATACACCGAAGACAGTATCAGAATGGCAAAGAGCATTTAGACAAAACAAACTCCCTTCACAAATTACAAGCGCACAATAAGTACACCGTTGAGACTCAATATTTTCAAAATTTCCTTCCTACTACAATATGTCACTAGTAAACTAGCTACAACTTTACAGGACATGCTACATTGTTTCTATATGTCTGACAAATATTATACAGGAAAATGGTGCTAACTGTGATTTCCCTCAGATCACCGGCAACAGCCAGAAATTAAACTCTACACGTGGGGTTGCTGAGTGCTGGTACAGTCTAAATCCTGTTGCTCCTGAAAATTATTACTTATTATGTTATGAAAATTTAGATGAACAGATCTGTCCAGGATGAAAAAGGTTTTAAGTGTTTGCACTGTAAAACAACTAAATTCACAATATGTTTTTTCAACGGTTCGCCAAATACACATGATGTGTTTTGAAATCCGAGTATGCAAAGAATCCGCCTGGTGAGGACTTGCAGAGGAGGCTTACGCCAATTATGATGTTTACATGCCTGAACTAAATCAATTTACAATCACAAAATCTAGATCTGTTACACGTCCTGATGGTTTCAATCTAATTAAGGTGATACATGATGTGTTAACAGAAGAAAGAAAATAAAATTAACTGCCTTAATCTAAGTATAATCTAAGTTTTAAAGTGCATGAGTGTAAAGTGCTGAGTGGTGAGTGCGTCAAAGTCCTTATTTTAAGGTCCACATTCATTTCAAGTGTAAAAGAATAGCAGCTGACCTCGGCTGGGTCGTGGGTCCACTGGCCGTCCACATAAAACTTATACTGATGCGCCCCTTCAGGCAGGTCAACAATGGCCACAAACGTGTTCTGACTTTGACAGAAGACAACACAGAGAAAGAGCATGAATCACGCTGGGTACCACTACGCAGGATTAATCTTCCAATCTTCAACCTCAACTCAATTTTGACGAGTCATCAAATTGGATCTAGATCTACATTTCCACTCTCAGTATGCTTAAATGGTTAAGGCAGTTTGGATTTTAGTCTGTAGTGAAATACCTGGTTGATTCATAAAAGCACCAACTGTTTAATAAATGACACAAAGCAATTCTCTTTTACATCAGTTCTGTTAGTTCAGCAACTCTATGAGTAAAGGTATCGTATAATGCTTCAGACACTTACCTTCTGATAAGGGGAATCTTGTTGGCCCAGTTATTGAAGGATCCAGACACGTAGACCTCCTTGCCATCTCCAGTCCAGCGAAAGACTGTCGGTCGGTCTAAAGTTGGGCCTTTGTCTTCTGCTTCCAAGTCCTGTTGCCATGCAAGGAACTCCTCTTTCTCTAAAGGAGCCTAAATATCCAAAAAAAAAAAACAAAAAAAAAAAAAANAAAAAAAAAAAAAACACTTAATGAATACCAATAATTATTGTAATTAACTGAAAAAGCCTGTCCAACTGACCAATGTCAGCAAGAGATGATTTGAAAAGGTTCCCGCTCTGAAACACAGGTGCAACTTACTTTCATGTCTTCTCCATGAAAAATATCTGCGTCTTCAGGGCTGTCCATCAAAATTTTTGGCCTCTCTCCCTCTTTGGTACCTCGGCTATCCCTCCGCTGAGCCTTCTCCCCATGGCCCATTGCAGCTCGTTCACTGCTTGTGTTCCCCATGGCTTTCTCTTCGTGTACCGTGGCACGAGGTCACTGTCAGTGGAATTTGAAAGCCAATCAGCAAACTCAAAGAAGAGCACAAGAGATAAGACTTTTAAAATGAAACAAGGTAAATAATCATTTATGGCTAATGCTGGAACACTGGCATCAAATGTTTCCCCAGTGATGGTGAATAAAGTTACCAGTTTGCAAGGAGAAAACCAGTTTGAAGAAAACTTTTGATCACAAAACATGATGCATTTAATCTTCATCAGCTGCTGGGGATGAAATTGTGCAGAGCGTGGGAGTGTGTTTTTCCTCTGTATTTCCCTCTCTGTTAAAGTTTAACCATTATGTTAAAAAATGATCTTAAAATATTTCAGCATGACATCCTTTCCTTAAAAGATCCTAACAGTGTTTCTACACAGTTAACCTGCTGCAAATGATGTGTGTGTGTGTGTATATAGATAGATAGATAGATAGATAGATAGATAGATAGATAGATAGATATAGATATATATAGATATATTTTTTTTTATATATATATATGACTGCTATTTTCCAAACCATACAACTGTGTTTTAAATATGAATGTCATTCCTCATTTCTGGGGGGTAAATGTTAATATTTTGTTTCCATTACCACATAAATCAATTTGCAGATACTTCATAACTGCTTGAGATAGATAGCCCATTAGATAGCCCATCACAACAAACATGTCTAATTTTAATGTTGTCAAAATGACCTTTTCTTTGCGTGGCCATGCTTTTCTAACCAATCCACACTGCTAACTCTTGTGTCAGTAACTGTGTCAGTTAAGACATAACCTGCAGTGCAAACAAATTACAGGTTAATATATCACAGATTTAACTTAATACAAACATGCAAAAGTATGTGGACACCCACATGCCATCACTGAACATTTAATTTCAAAACCATGGGCATTTATATTGAGTTGGTTCCTCTTTTGCTTTCTACTGGATTTTGAAACAAGGCTGCATGGATTTGCTTCCATCCAGCTTTAAGAGCATTAGTGAGTTTGGGTGCTGATGTTGGGCAATAAGGCCTGCTGCTCAGCCTCCTTTCCAGTTCATCCCACAGATGTTGGACTGGGTTGAGGTCAGGGGTTTAGGCTAGCCAGTCAAGTTCTTCAACACCAAACTCCACAAACAATTTCTTTATGGACTTCACTTTTTTCATGCTGAAACAAACACCGACCTTCACCAAAACATTTGCCACGAAGTTATATGCACACTGTTGTCTAAATAGCATAACGCAGCATTAAGATTTCTCTTCAAACAAACATCATCTTGTTAGCAATGGGAACCCTAAATTAGCGAACCCGTGTCCACATATTGTTGCCTACAGTGTACTAAGACAATGACAGCGCTTTCGAAGAATATGTTCCCCATTACGGAAAAGATTCTTAATGTACTTAGTTAAGGAACACATTTTTACATAATTAACCACCGTTTTCAGAAAGAAGTCTGTATTATATGGGTAACTCGTTAGCCAACAAAACGCTATTGCAACGCAACTACCTATTTGATCTTACATAAATGAAGCTAATAGCTAGTGTTTGGAGATTGATCCTTTGACTAGGTTACCATGTTAAACGAAATACGAGAAAATACACTTACACTCCTCATAGTTAAGTTCGCTAAAACCGACTGTGACTTTTCATTTAAGGTTGCTGGTTTAATAACGCTGACTAGCCAGCTAGCATCGAGGTACACTGAGACACCGGTTGGCTAAAGGAGGGCAAGTCCTACTAACCAGGTCAGGACTGCACCTAAGTGTTATCATTTAAGGTAACACTTAGGTACAGGCCCATTAATAACGAATGTATTGACTAGTTAATCGTTACGGAGTGCAAACAATCATTTAACGTTTTACCTGATAAGTTTATACGTTGTAGTTGCCGGTATTAACTCGTCAATCCATCTCGCAGCAGCAAAACAAAAACACTCGTCGCATGCGCAACACTGAGAAGCGCATGCGCAGTAACTGTAAAGAAAGGACCTGCAATATTATTAAAAACTACAACATAACAGCGAAATTATGTTTAGTTAATGACATTAAATATCAAATGTTTAGTGTCATTAATCATATGTAATAACCTTTTCAAGCTATCGTATTATGTTATTAACATATTTTTACAGTTGGTGATTTAGTAATTTCATATGCCGACCACTAGATGTCAGCCTGACTCAAGTACAAAAATACAATGCCTAGGAAAATAAAGCATTTTGAATATGTTGAGTCAATTATTTGCTGAGCCTTATTTTATTACGTAAAATGTTCGACATTTTTCCTAATTGTTTTATTTTATTTATTCAGATTTTATCATTTAATTTATGGTATTTGGGATATCTGGGATACTGACTAGTGAATAATATAATAATTATGTTGGACTGAAATGTGTACATACATACAGTGTATAGATAGATAGATAGATAGATAGATAGATAGATAGATAGATAGATAGATAGATAGGCATGTAGCGCTATTCCATTTGGTACTGGGGAGTAAAAAATATTATTGTATTTAGTCTCTGTTGTTCTTTTTGCTGTGCCACTTGGAGGTGCTGTTACCATTTTTCACCCAATCTAATAGTATTTACTGATTTCTTTTTGCTGGTGTCAGTATGTTTAGCAATGCATAAGCTAATAAAATAGAAAAAAAAAATGTATTCACACAAAAAGTATTAAGTACACTGTTGTGGTCCAGCTGGACAATTTCATAATCGGGTTCACATTTAAAATTTCATTCAATTCAAATTAATTCAAAACTTGGATAACTTATGAATTAATTTCAAAAGGCTATCCTTAGTTTCTTGCAAGTTCTGCTATTATCAAATGTCAGACACTATAAGGATTAGATTTTGCAGCAAAAGTTGACCCTAGAACAGTGTCAGGTTCTTTGGTCATAGGTCCATGGATTGCCCTTCCCTCCAGTACAGTCTGGAGGGAAGGGCTCACATCTAAAGATGTGAGCCTGAGCCATGCAGTTGCCATACATATTTGTCAGACATGGAAATGGGATAACATCCAGCAGTTGCAGAGCACATTTATTGGTTCAGGGCACATAAGATATGCATCTAGGCAGACCTTTAGTGAAACAGGGAGTGTTGCAGCACTACTGACAACCTGTTATTGAATTAATCAGTTAGGTCACTGAAGCTGTTTTTACCATTGATTTAGAAAGAAATTTAAAAATATATATTGTAGTAATCTTTGATGATGGTTTTGTCACGTCCCATGTTATAGGAAGTTGTTGTCTAGTGTCCACATTTCCTTCAGACATCTTTCCTCGGTGTACACACAGTGAGAAAAGCTGCACAGAGTCTTTACATCTTTGTTTTGTCTCCTTATCAAGATCCCCTAACTACACCAGCTCTCTTATCTTCAAACTTCGACGTGTATTTAATAGGGAATATGACACTTACACCCCCAAGCAGCACTCAGACTCAGAGAGGCAGTGAGGGATAAAGGCTTTCTCTGTCTAAGAGAGATGAGTGAACTCCAGGGAGATGGGTTTTACTGGAACATTTAGAGCACTGGAAGACTTATCAAGAATACCACAGCAAACACAGCCAGACAACAGACATGGCCACAGCTGATTGCAGTAACAGATATAGCTGTATATAAGTGGCTTATATTTTTGGATACCCAATTATTTTCGAGGAAAATGCACTTATGAAAAAAAAAAAAAAANAAAAAAAAAAAAAAAGAAGAAGCAAAGACAAGATTATTATTATTATTCTGTTGCATATTTTAACCACAGTCTAAATCTGCATTTGTTTGTGCAGGTAGAGTGTGGGTGAGAGATTTGTGCCATGTAACACAGCATAAAGCTTTCATCAAAGCACTTTGATATTTCATCGAATGAGCTTTAAAAACAGTAGCATGACATGTTAGAGAAGAATATCCTGGAACCAGATGGCTCTAATTGGCTCACAGCTTCAGAGAGTGAATGGGCTCCAAAGAAGAAGAAGCTGGCCTGGCTGGTGGAGGTGGGATGTGATATTTTACTTGTGTAGGTGGATCTAAAAATGGATTCTTTGGAAAAGATGGAGTTGGCTGGTATGGCATTAGTTTTGATGTGTTGAAAATCAATTGGCAATGGTACTGAGGTGGATGGGTAATTCCTTAAGTTTGGATCATTTTATGACTTCAAAAGCTGTTTTTCCCCCTCCCATTTCATTCAATGTGAATAGAGCTTTTCTTTCTCTTTCTTTCTTTCTTTCTTTCTTTGTGTGTATATATATATAGATTGCAATTTATTTAACAAAGGAAAATAAGAAGACATTTGCAGAATGCACTTTCAGTTAATAATGAGGACTTATTATATCATTGCATGCACCTCCAAAATGTTAAATGTTTACAAATGAATCAAAATAGCCTTAATTTATGCTTAGCGACAATGAATTTTTAAGGTAAATATGATATGTTTTTTAAAGAGCTTTACAAGCCTGGAGCAGAAGAAATTTCTCAACCAACAGGAGCATGAAATAAATGTTTTTTAATGGACAGTAAAGGGAACTTCTCCTTTTGAAAGAAACCTGCTGATGAAAAGGCACAATGAGATGGATGTGCTGACATTCATCCTGGCGCTGCTTCCCTGGCGCCCTGACCTCTGCCAGCATTATTTACTATTACTCATTCCTATTGAGCTGCACCAGCAGCAGCAGTCAGACACACCAGAGCTCCTCAGACAGCAGTCAGCCTTGATACACTCTGTAGGACAAACCAAATAACCTTTACCCTGAGGTTCTTTCAACATACTCAGGGGATGATGACTCACAACACTTATTGCTTTGGTGCTATAGGATCACGTCTGTGTTTCCACTCATAGATGCACACACTCTTTGTATCGCTGCATGTTATTCCTCTGTAGAAAGACTATATAAAAACATAAAGCACTTCAATTTGAACAGACTTGATATAAATGAACAGAATGACCCTGCTGCAGAAAATATGAGTACATCTACAGTGCAGGAATTTAGGAAAGTATGGCAGTTTATTTTATCAGTAAAATTTGGTTTACATTGCCTGATCAAAAACTCAATTAATCATTTGTCCTTACATCAAGATTTGCTTTACCTTTGCACATCAATGCAGTCGATAGGAAAACCTATATATAAACCATACTAAATATATACAGTTCTGTAACTTAATTGTACAGAATATGGGCCTGTCTTTTCTTCAGACACACTACAGTTGTAATTTCACTTTCTTTTATGAAAATGTCACATTAACACCTCCACACAAAAGCTTAAAAACTATGCATGGATTATGCAAAGGAGAGAGCACTTGAAGACGAATGTTTCATATGGTGTAAACTGTATATCTCTCCAAATAGTTACTACCTCTGCCAAGGAGGTTATGTTTTCACCCATGTCTGGTGGTTTGGTTTGTCTGACTGTTAGCAGGATTATTCAAAAGCTTTGATCCCATTTTGGAGAAACTTGGCCTAGGAAAGAACCCATTAAATGTTGGTGTCAAACCTGATCTGGGGCAGATCCAAGAATTTTTTCAAATGGTTTCTTCACACAGGAGATCAGGCATTTTTCCATATCTTTGTTGTTTTCTTCAAAAATAATACAGCATTCTCAATGACAAAAATTAGGCATAATTATCCCATGATAGACTATCAATATGGTCTAACTTCAGATACATTTTTAAAACTGATGTTTGTTTCTTTTGATAAAGTAATAAAGTCATATTTGTTTCATTCTCATTAGGTCAGTATATTATCAGAACAAGACAAACTTTGTCTAGTACACAAAGTTTGAGCACACACCTCCACCAGCCTTGGTGGAATGTATGCTTTAATGAGTACCCATTTATTTATTTATTTATTTTATATCAGTCTATTTACTTCTTCAGACTTAAGTACATTGTCACTGTGAAGAGGATGTAAAAAGAAACATTTTACTTATTCTTTTATTATGATTTTAACCTTTTTTTTAACACAATGTTTTTGCTCTGCCATTTCCTACTTATTATTTATTATTTCCTCCTTATTTATTACAGGAAATCAAAGGCTTTAATCAAACTGCAGGGTCTCGTCAATTCTGTGAGGTGTTTTTGGACACACAGACTTGAACATAAGCAGCTGACCAGCCCAAATGAAATGAAGACTTGAACACTTTTCTCAGTAGCAGATGATATGAGTGGGATAACCTGGGCAAAATTAGAGCACAAGTTTCATATTTGACTCAGGACTTAATGTGCCAATTAGGCTGGTCAACAACACCATGACTGAATCTGTTATGAAACACTTATGTAACATCATCATCAAAAAGATTTCTCTCCCACACACTCCCTCTCTCACTCTTTGTGCCACATTGTCCTTATTTGCTGTTTTTTCTTACTGTCTGGCTGCTGATCTCTGTCTCATTCCATCTCTCTCTCTCTCTCTCTCTCTCTCTCTCTCTCTCTCTCTCTCTCTGTCTTTGTCTTTATATTTGTCCAGTGTTTCATATTCTCCCTTTACATTGGTAGTTTTGGAGATGCTACTCAGGGGGAACGGAATAGCCTCAGAAGAGCATGCAGTTTATAGCCACATAGAGGTTTTCCTTCTTTATTTGAGCAAGTTTTGCTCTGGAAATTCTGAAAGGGATGTCTGTAAAGATAAACTCTGCAATCATTTCTGTCTGATCTCTTTGTTGACACGTTCCTTCTTTTGAATTATGGGTATGCCTGGGTTTTAGATAGTATGATTGCTGTTTTTATAGTTTTGTAGATTTTAAGATTGTTGTACATACACATCTGTCTTTGTATGAAATTGCCAGAATAAAATACCTGATGCCTACTTGGATTGTGAGGACCACAGTAGAAGTAAATATGTTGATTTGCTTGTGTTTTATCCTCTATTGTGCAAGTGCAGCACGCTGTATGCACATTTTCTCTCATAAAGGAGATATATCAAGTTTTACCTAATCAAATCTAAGCCAATCCTGTTTTTGAGTTGTGTCTAGTAGCCCTTTAGTCTTGTGAGGAGCAATCTTATTAGGCTTCTGTATTCTGGTCTCTGTTATTGTAAGCTTAAGCAAGATAATCGTCTCCTGTGTATCTATGATTGCTTCATGTGGCTCTGTTATGACCCTCTTAACATTCATATGTTATACCTGAGATGGTATATGTATGTAAGGTTGAGGGGTCCTACATGCTCTATATTATAGAGATTATAGAGTCTATAATCTCGGCATTCAAATTGCATAATATCTGGTTTTAAGCAGACCAAATTGTTGCAAATTCGGCTTTAGTGTCAACAAACCAAATAAAGCAATATATGTTTATCACAAAACTGGAAATAAAACTGAGAGGTAATAAATATCCATTAATTTTTTTTTCTAATCGTGTATCTTGAGAATATGCATGTATCATATGTAGGAAAATATTTTGTTTCTGTGAAGTAATTCAAGTAATTACATGGACTTTATGGGGCTGTAGGATTTGTGGGAAGTACTACCAACAAAGCCCTTTAATTCCTTCAGAGATAAAATATCATATTCACAATAACAAGGGACTTAAAGGACCATACGTGATTTTGCATGTTTAAGCCCAATAACTTCTACCTGCATACATTTTATGTTACTGAGAAAACAAAACATAACCATACAGAACATAAAAAGTTTTCCTGTTATTTCGCCAAATCTTTCAAAGTCAAATGTTCATGTGATACACCCACCTTAAAATGAAACATTTTACCTGCTAACACATACGTTGGAATGTAGAACGAACGGTCAACTTTAATTTCTCGGTAAAAACCACCTTCTGCTAGGATTATATTCCCTGGCGGGCTATATATTTTCTTCCATGCAGTTCCGTCTTGGATTGGTTAAATAAAGTTACTTTGACAAAAAAAAAAAAAAAAAAAAAAAAAAAATGCAATAGACTTTGTGTTGGCTGTGATGGATTACTTATCTCAAGCACGTTTCAAGTCTCTACAAGTCGATTTTACTACGGAATCAATTGAAACCAGTGGCAGTCTGGAAGGTAGGGAAAAACAATTCTAATTCTCCAGTACAGGGTGTTTTGTCAGTAATTTAATGTGTATGCAGGTTGTAAATATTGGGCTCAGACATGGAAAAATCTTTAAAAATAAGACAGTGCCTTTATAAGAACCACAGGCCCACAGTTCCACAGTTTTGATACAGCACTGTTTTGTTGAGTAACCGCAGCACCCTCCATCTCTCCCTGATCTACCCACACCTGATAAGCTAAATCAGGTGTATTCACTTGATCAAAAATTTGTTGCCTCCAAGATCTCAATTGGCTAAACACTCAATTCAATTAGTAGATATCAGTGGAAGAGGGAGAGATGGAAGTGGGGAACTCAAGCACCGGCAATGACACCGGCACCACAGTGATATGGTCTTTTTATTTTTTCAAACATTCATAAAAATGTTTTTTGCTCCCACTGCAAACATGTAGAGGATATAGGCACTCAATATTCTCGAGAAGAAGAAGAGTAAATGCCATGCATTTATTTCAACACTGTGACACATCGCTCTGACTATCAAGATTCATATCATAACCATACTTTACAGAATAAGCGCCCCCACGCATTCATTACATGGCATAAATATTACAAGAAGTTCTACTTGTTACAGCATGTTTCTAGCAGTTCTGTTAAAGGGGCAGTTTCATGTGCATTCATTTGTTGTATGACAATACAACATGATATAACTGCAGCCAGCTTCTCCATCACAATTTCAAGCAGTGCTTGTGTAAATTATTGAAGTAAGCGCCAGATCTCCCATTTTCTTCCAGTATTCCTTCCAATATCTCATTACAGTGATTATATCCATCTATATCTCATTCCCACTGTGCAAATAATGAGAATAGAACAGGCCACTTTGTCAAAGTGCAGTTCTGTGAGCACAACAGGAGCAAAACGTACAACATGGCAGTATATACAAGTCACTTACAGGGTTAGCTTTCACTAACATTCACATCCTTTTTCACAGTTAGCATAAGAACATAGATTCTTGGATGAAAATGGGGAAAACAGATCTATCAGTGGATACAGGAATAAATAGAGCTTGTTAATGCGTAATAATTTATGTCATTTATACTGGTACGTAGCAGTTCTCATATAATATTATGTATGCAGATACATTTCATTCATTTCTGGCATATGTTCTAATAATGGCAGTTGCTGCAGCTGTAATCTCCTCCCACTTATCAAACAGTACCAATCATGTATTTGATGTGTGTCTGTGTAGTGTGATTAACAATTTGAATGGCAAATAACACAATCCCATTACAGTAGCATGGACGTATTATTCCAATGTGATGAGGCCCAAACAAAGTAAAAAAGAGTAACAGCCTGTCATACTAATGTACCCACATGACTGCACCCTCAATTGAGAGGTGTGTTTAGTATCTGGAGGACCACTGAGTCGAGTATTTGTCATTTTAATCAGAGTGTGAGCATCTTAGGATCTCATCAAAAAATATCACTGACTTCATCTAAATGAGTGGTTGGTTTTCCTCCTTGTATCTCTCGCATATATGCTGGAAGCTGTCAGGTTTTTGAGTTGGGAGCTGGGAGAGCTGTCACTTGCTTTGTCAATATGTCAGTTGGTGTGTTGTGAGCATGTGTGTGGCGTTGAAGTGACCCAGAGGGAGGAGAGATTTGGTTGATGGCTTGATTTGATGTCTCTCAGTGATAGACTTCATCCAGTTCACTCTGTTGCGTTCCTCACGGTGTCACGGGATCTACCTTTCTCTTCTCAGCCAGGTGTCTCAGACGATAGGAGACACCAGAGACACCACTGTACGACATACTTCTTCAATCTTCTTCTTCTTCTTCTTCTTCTTCTTCTTCTTCTTCTTCTTCTTCTTCTCTCTCTCTCTTCTCTCTCTCTCTGTCTCTGTCTCTGTCTCTCTCTCTCTCTCTCTCTCTCTCTCTCTCTCTCTCTCTCTCTCTGCTGGGGTGTGCAGTTGAGGACACTGGACTATAGAGGCAGACGGATGTGCATGGCAGAACTATTGGTCCGGGCAGCCAAAATATAGATGGCACTCTCCTTTAAAAAGTCTGCCCAGGTCATAGGCCTGTTGAATACAGAGAGATTTTCACTTCAAACCCACTTTGAAATCAAATGATACAATCTGGGTTTAGAATTATTCTAATGATATCCACACATGCTTATAAAAATGTACAGGGCATAAACCTGCACAATGTACACAGACGAAATTACAGAACCACCTTAGCATACAATACAATAACCCTGCAGGAATAAACACATTTCATAATGTGTAAGCTGTTTTATCCAAAATGAAAGCAAAATTACCTGTTGTCAAGCCTCTGTTGAAGTCGTGTATGTAGCTTAATATGATGATTTGCATGGCAAACTTTGTCATTGGGATTCACTGACATTGCTAGCTGAATTTCTGATCCATCAGCTGCATGTAATTTGGCAAGGAAAAATGACTCAAAATTTTGAAAGCATATGCCAAACTGAGAGGAAGATTGCCTCATCCCCAATATAGTGATTTTTGATATTATCTTTCTTTATACTCCAGATTGCATTTTATAATGGGATGGAAGTGGATGCCAAGTTGAGTCATGAAAGGGCTTGTGCCAATGGGAAAAGGCTAGGCTCATCCTAACAGCCTGGATAGGCCTGTTATCGGGCAAAACCTACAGCTTTCAAAAGTGACCACTGTGTTAAATAAATACTTCTGATGTTCTCAAAAGAAGCTTAACCAAACAAAATTTTTATCAAAGGACTATTGCAGTATAAGGTTTTGCATGCAAAAAAAAAAAAAAAAAAAAAAAAAAATCATATTTGAAGAGATGCATGCAAAATGATTCCTCACATACACACTGTCACCTGTTAAAATATAAGAGGACAAACCTGTTGTCGTCCGTCTTGCTCCTTTCGCTGCCAGAGCTGGCTGGACTGCTCTCACATATGGGACCAACATGGCTTATACTGCACAGAGGAACAAAAAATAAATAAATAAATAAATAAAAATCAACAGACAGTGAAGGACAAAACACTTCCTTGCAACATTTCCTGCATCCACACAAGGGGAAACTGCAGCCAAAAACCAGAATTCACATTATCTCATAAATTTGATCTCTATCTCTGTAACCTTAACAGCAGACAGACAGAACATAGCAGTGATGTCATCTGGAGACATATCCTAGAGAAAGGAACTGCTTCTGGAACATTATGATAATGCCTAAGGTGATTTTACTTGGACATGGAGATATTTTCAATCCATAGCTCTGTAGCCCTAAATTCCCATAAAGCTGATTTGAATAAAATAGTCTCAAACAAAATTTGAGTCTGTCAGCATTTCTGTGCCAATATGCTGACTGCAAACTGTCACTAAATTACATTTTCAATTCAAATCTCAAAGCTCTGTTATCCAGCTCAGGGAGACTGTTGCTTCACTTTCAAACATCAGTGGGCTAGCACAATGTAAATGCTGTTTTATGGTGGATTTTCCTTTTAATGTCAAGTCATTGTAGGGCATATAACCTTGTCTAAAACATTGCAATATTATCTCACTAGAAACCAAATGGCCATCTTCCATGTCTTAGATGAATTGGAAATATTTGCTGTTTCAGGGTAAAGGTGTTACTACAAACACTATGATTATTATGTCCTTGGAAATATCCTTTTCAATTTAAAATTCTAGTGACAAACACTGTAAGCACAGTGAGAGACTGGTAATCCAACAATGAAAGGGAAGAGGCTTTTCTGACTCATTTGATATTTATTTGCTTTTTAATGAGTATGAATGAGGACGCATGCTTTAGACTGCGTGTGGGCCAAAAACAAAAAACAAAAAAATAAAAAAAACAGTACACCCACACCCAAGCCCTTTTGTGTCCACAGTGTCCTCTTACAGCTATAGATGACTTTACAATAAAGCTTTCCCAAAGATAAGAAGAGCTTTTCTTTTGATCCCTCTAATTAGACCCTGACCTGTATTATATCTACGCCGGAATCCAACAAGGAATAATCACATGAAAGGCATCAAATGCTGCGTTCTATTCGTTAATCTTCATTCCGCGATGCATGCTGGTTTCTGTTCCTGAGACATCCAGTTAAAGTTAAGAGGATTCTTTTCTTTTTTTTTTTCAAATTACAAATGAAATAGAAATTGAGAGGTTGTCTAAGAACACTTGAGGATTGAGGGCTTGAGGGTGGTGAAGTGAGGAAAAGGAGACGAGCCATGCGGCGCTGTGGCATGCGGCACACTCACCCACAATTCATAGGAGAGCACAGTCCCATGAGTCTGTGGGGAATGCCAAATGGTGAACAGGTGAGAGGGATGGAATGGTATAGGATAGGATATGTGACAGCACAAGATGTTAAAGCAATAATAAGCACATGCACACCTGCACACGCACGCACACACACACACACACACACACACACACAGGTATATAAGTTCATAGCAGTCATTCTTTCATTAATTCTCTGTTGAGGTCTTAGCATGTGTGTGAAGCAGATATATAGGTGCTGTGATCTTTTTTTTTTCTTTTTTTTTATTCCCATGTATCATGTAACTTTGTGCTTTGTGTGTAAACTCTTCCATACATTCTATTGCAAATTCACCCTCTGGAATCTAAAGTGGGTTTTTTTTTGTTGTTTTTTTTTTTGTTTGTTTGTTTGTTTTTTTACTATTTTACTTGACATTTGTCTTTACCAAATAAAAAGCTACACTGACAATTTTTTTGCCTGTGTGAAAATCTTGATGTTTCTGCAAAGCTAGCAGTTTTTCTCATTTCTAGACATTACATAATTCTTAAAAACAACAACAAAAAATACCTACAATGGAAAAAATATACAAACTATTTGAAAATATTGAGGGGAAAAATGACAAAAATCTAAAGCCAATGATTGATTATAGCAAGTTCTTGATTGTATGCTTGATTCCTCATCTAGAAAACATAAGGACAAAAATGAGGAAAAATGTTACAGAAAAATTCTAGAAAATTAAACAGTAAAATTATATTTAAATGACTTAAATTATAATAATTTTGATTGGTTTCATTGATTCTAGCAAATTTGAAAAAAAATATCTTGTAAATGTATATTGCAATTTCATAGGATTCAAATGTTTACAGATTTGGCAGAAATGTCAACACTTTTACAAGTTAAAATGTGTTGTCCTTTCTAGTAAACTATTTTTACAGTGCAGCTCTTAAGTGGCAAATAAAAACAAACTTCATGAGAAAGTAAAGCTGAAAAAACAAAAAAAAAAAAAAAAAGNAAAAAAAAAAAAAAAAAGACTTCAGGTTCCAGAGGGTTTACCATCAGTTACAGACTACAGGATGGTGACAGTAAATTTAATACCTGTAAGATTAAATCCAATACAAAATCCCTGCAGCAAATATTATCTATATGAAGCTTATAATGTTTGATCATTTCTGAGACTGTATTAGAGAGATGTCGCAGGTAATTTAGAAAGATGTGGTTTGTGGTGGTGTTGCAGTGGATTGCGTTATTGTGAGGTGTGTTCGCTATTTTGGCTCCCATTTGACAGCCTCATTAAAAAAAAACAAACAACAACAACAAAAAAAAAAAAAACTTTCATGCAGATAATATTTGTTGTTTTATACAAAGTGGTATGCTTTATTTCCAGATGATATTGCATTCACTCCCCAAGCATGTTTAGGGACCCAACCTCAACTAATTTTTGCCAAACGATGCGTGAAAGGTTTTGCAGTGAGCTCAAAGAAGGCAATTAATATGTGACAAGTTATTAATTGCAGGAAATCATATTCAACAGCCAAGCAGCATCTTTTATAAGCCCATGGCTTTTTACCTCTCCTGCATGAGATATACAGTTTTATTCTTTTTTAAAGTATGTACACAACATGATTAATTTATTTTCTATAAATGATGCATTGCATCTTTTGTCTTTTATGTGTTTGTTTTAAACATGCAATAAACAAACAGTTAACTCTAAGCCTTCTAAAGACATCTGAGTGGCAACACAGAAAATGAAACATGTCACATTAGTGGAATAAATATTAAGGATGGACATGAATGCTTTGATTTAATTTTACTTTATATAAAACCAGAACCACCATTTCATCAGTTTGTTTATCATGTTTATTACTTGGATGTTGCACAGGTGTGAGAATTTATTGTATTCTGTCCATATTCCAATCAGAATTCAAAATATCTGACACTCGGTGTTCTGCTTCAGCTAATAGCTTGCCACGTTTACTCCATAACAGGGCAGAGAAACAACATTGTGACATCCTTTTTTTTTTTTTTTTTTTATAAGTAACCAATGTGTAATATGTTAATATGTAATGTTACATCAGTAATAGTTAGATTTGCTGATCCGTGACTGAATACAGTTTCGTACATAACAATTTTCTGTGTTCGTCGTACCTCAGAGCTGGGAAGACATAACTCAAAATGACATCATTTATGATCACTGCACGTTGAATGAAACAGAGACATAAAAGCTGCAGTTTAAGATTTATGAGCCATTTCAAAACAGCTACTGCATTGCCCTTGTTATATGTTTAACATGTTACTGTATCTGTATGCTGATTTATTATTTTAAAAATGCCTCTAAACATTTCATTTATAAATTGAGAAATGACTGTTTACAGTGTGAGCAGCCATATTGAAATGATGTCAAGGCTGGAACCTTGCTCGACTTTCTGAGTAGGAATTTCAGGATGAAATTTTCTTTGACTTTTCCCAGTCAGAGGCCAGAAATTCAAGTTCTAAGTTTAAGTCAAAGGAAGAATTAATCCAGGTGTTTACTGGGATGTTTAACTGATATTGTTTTTGCAGTGGCTCTTCAAATCAATGGCACTGTGTTGCAAGAACATTTTTCTTGTCTTGCATCTGCAACTCCTTCACTTGATATGCCCCCATTTCAGGGCATTTGCACAAGTTTCTGGAGTTTACGGTATATCGATTAAAGGATTTTAGGATCTGGTGTGACTGCAGTGTTAGTCAGTGGACACGTTGAAGGAGATCAGTACAGATTTCCATGTTATTTGCAATATTTTAATGTGTAAAAAAGAACAAAAAACACATTGATTCACTTCTGTAGTCACTTGCTGCAGCACTGCTGTACACACTGAGTGAAAACAGGCCAGTTTTAGGTTCTGAAAAGCCCGCTCTATTCTGATTGGCCAGCTGCATCAGGCCTGAGCTGGAAACACCCACAGCATGCAGACAGGGACAAAGGCAGAGAAGTGTGACGAACAAAATTTCTGATTTCAACAAGCGTATTTTTAGTTATTTTTAATTTAATTATTGTGAGTTCTGCTTCTCATACTATTCATTTTATGTATGATTTATGCTGACTGTACAACTTGGTGGGTTTTCTTAATTATTAAAGAACATTAATAAACATTTTGTGGAGAGCAGACTGGACTCTGCAACACTGCAAGGATTCGAGTTGCCTTGAGTCCCAGATTTATTTATGTGTGCATGAGTTTCAGGTTCATTTATATTATATTGGCAAAAGGCAATATAAAGATTTCTACACAATGTGAGAGAATATCATTTTCTAATACAAACACACACACACACACACACACACACACACACACACACACACACACACACACACACACGCAGACCACACATCTAGGAGTGCCATTCATCAGAGCATAGTACCAGCCATGGTTAAATACAGTTATGCAGGACGTACATGGTATAGTAACATGGCATATCAGGTCTGTGCACCGAAACAAAGGTATTAGTCTCAGGGAACAAATTAGTGACTAATTATTATGCATTGTCTTTTTTGCTGAAGACTAAATTGCTCTTCCAATTTATGGGCACAACGCAACAGTTTTGTCATTGTGTATTCTTAGTAACAAAATGAAACTTTGCACGATCCTTCAGGGTCAGAAAAATATTGAAGGGAGACACATTAAAAGTGTTGTAAATTAATTAGCAAAACTGTTATATGAATTCCCTCAAACATAAAACTATCAAATATTCTTTTTTTAAAAAAGAAAATTATGATCATTGTATGTCAGAGACAGAAGATGATCGCAGTTACAAAATTGCAAAAAATAAAATTGAAAGTTCATTATGAGAAGTGATTTGAAAACCATTTTGTGGCTCATTTTGGCACTTGTCGCATTGAAATCTAGCAGCTGCATAAATATAATTACCTTTAATTACAATCCAAACTTGAATAGGAATAAATTAAAACCATCAGCCAGTGATCTCTGTCACATTTGCAAGGTATCAGATGATCTGTCACTGTATGTACTAAAAAAGGAGCAAACAGTGAAAACTGGAGTAATGGATATTCAGATGATAAATTCTAAAAATAAACACACACACATATGCACATGCACACACACACACAAACACACACAAACACGTACGTGTGTGTGTGCATGTGCATATGTGTGTGTGTTTATTTTTAGATTATATATATATATATATATATATATATATACTGTATATATATACAGAGAGAGAGAGAGAGAGAGAGAGAGAGAGAGAGAGAGAGGACCAAGTTTGCTTAACATCAGCCAGAACTGATTTTTAGATACACACTATTTCATGCTAAAAACACACAAGAATATTGTCTTAAATGATGAGATCTTCAGGTCTGTTCAGTAAGTAAACTGTGTGTCATCAGCAAAGAAATGCACTGGATCTTATTACTGTGGTTTATATCAAAATAGAGTAAGCTCGTTATCTCACTTCCAGTCTTATTAGTTGCTGTGTCCATTTCCTCAGTGGCATCAATTTATTTTCTTCTGTCAGCTTGCCTTTGCATTCAGATTCCAAAGTTACTTTGCGCTTAATTAGGCGTTAGATATCGCATTTCGTTGTCTAAGAATGTAATGAGTAACAGCATATTTTGCAATGTTTGGCATCAGTGTTTCCTTTGCAGTACTCACCTCACATTGCAGGATTGTGTGTCTTTGCTGAGCTTATGAAACCAGGACTGCTGGACCTGGCGCCATTCTGTTCTCGTGATCAGACCGTCTTTGTCTGAATCTAGACCCAAGAACACGGGCCGAGCGGTGTCCCTTTCCTTAGCGGTCAACAGCCGCACCAGCGAGTTCTAGGAGCAAGAAAATCTAAATAATGTGAGATTAGGTGGCTTGGATCTAGTGCTCAATTCACTCGAGTTAATTCAATTCTACTCCTGTACCATGATTTCATTTTCCATGATGTTGGAGAATGGAACAGATATTTTTAGGGCTGCTTTCTTTGGTCTCAATTATTCTCTCTTTCACATTAGCACAGTCTGACATTGTCTGCTAGAAGTGCTTTACTCGTATTACTCCCTATAGTGTTAATAGCCTGCTTACCTCACAATGGAACCCACAAATTACAAATTCAATGAGAATGTTTATTGCCTACAAAACAGCCTCGTCAGAAAACCCCACAGACAGAAACCTTGTGAGGTAATGATGTGAACATTAAAATGAGCAATTCAGTGGTGTGAATACAGCTCATCCTTTAACTGGACTGAAAGCATGAAAATCCCTAAAATTGGAGAGCATTTTAATTTTAGGTGTATGTCCAGGTTTGAGATTTCAATTATTTTATTCCAGATATTTAATTATTTTATTCCAAAATTAGAATGTAAGTTAAAAGGCTTTCCACACTGCTGGATGAGGAAACCCTTGAAACTCAATATTTGGGTGAACCTCATATGTCTAGTGTGAAATGTTTATTATTTTATTCAGACTCTCAAAATCTCTTAATTTGAGATCATAGTTTGTTTGGTTTTTTTTACTTTGTTGGATAAGAAATTTTACATCTCCAGTTTTAGAGATTTTCATAATTTGAGACTTTGAAAATGCTTCACAATGAGTACTATCACTTATGATATATCAGGTGACAAATATTTTTTTTGCTTATTTTTTACTTATTTTTGCTACAAATACTTTACTCTTGCTTACACTCAGGTAGAATTTTGAATGGAGCACTTTTACTTGAAATGGAGTATTTTTCCTTAGTGTAGTACTTTTACTTAAATAAAGGACTAAGGACTAAGCAAAGAGAACATTTTCAGAATTGGGGGTGTCATGGTGTCTGGCGGTGTTTTATTGATCTCCATAGGCACTTCACCTCTGTGCGAAACTTCCTCAACACTGCCAGAGACTCAAAATAGAGGAAGTCGGACCACTCAATGTGACCCTTCTTCTCGGGATCCATGGCTGCAAACTGAGCAAGGACTTCCTCCTCCTGCTCATCAGTCAGGTCCTTATCAAACTGCTGCTTTGATACGAAGTGACGGTACTGCAGCAGCTCATCTGACACCAGGCATGATTCTACAGCGGAAAAGAACAATTCAGCACATCAGACCTCATTAGTCGCTGAGCAGTCTTCCAGATATAATTAACTTATGGTGACTCATTCTGTACTGAGGCAAGACCACCCACTGATTAGCTGCAACCCAGGCCACAGAACAATATGTTCTCATATGTTTATGTTTGGAAGTATCAGAAGTTTGATTGTAAACAGGTTTAGGGGCAAATAATAATCATAAGCAGTGGTCATTTCTGCTGGAAAATGGACAACCAGGCAGATGCTCACACTTTGCTTTGGGTGTATGTATCCAGTGTTGAAACAATTAGAAACTTTATCTATATTATAATAATTAATTAATATTTGTTCTTCTAAGTGAAAATGTTAAACATTTTTTCTGATACCAGGATTTGCTGATCTTCTCTGTTTCGTATTGCTGCAAATTAAAAATATTTTGTAGCATTGTTCAAAGAAAACAAAAAAAAAAAAGACATCGCTTCAGTCTCTGCAAACTTTGATGGGTATTTGTGGCTCGTTTAGGAAATTCTACACCCTCAACACTTTATTGATTAATCAATCAAGTGAAAGATCAACAGCTTAATCAATAATGAAAATAAGCAAGTTGCAGCTCTTATGTACATTGAGCAATATGTGTGCCCTTAAAGACTGAATAGTGCAGCTGGGTATTTAACCAAAGTAGACAAAGTTTTATGGAAGAATTTGATGGGTTTTTTTTTTTTGTTTTGTTTTGTTTTGTTTTTGATGAGGCAGCTCAACCAATGGAAGATTCAAAAACAACTGCCAAGCTCTGCCATAATTTCAGTGGAGCTCTCCGTTATTTATAGACTTCATGAGATCTCTGATGCAGTGACTCACCTGGGATGATCTTGCACTGCTTGAAGGTCTCCATAAGGCTGTACATCTCTTCCTCTGTCAGCAGCAGATTTAGATTATCCTGCGGAGATGATGGGACGAGGGCGGAGAATTACACTTAATAAGGACAGAGGGAAAGGATGTTCACCTCCGCTTTCTTCTATAGGAAAGCTGAACAGAGGCTGAGAGGATAATAGTGCACTACTTGCTTTTGAATAATTGAGTGTGCACTAATTATATGGAGTGAGTTCCAGATGAGTCTCATGTGCAATTAGCCACAAGCGTACAAAGATTATAAATGTATTTCATCAACTATTCGCTTTCTTCTTCCAGGTGCTTTAGATGTGCTGCTTTACTTCATGTCATTAGAACGTGGTTTTTCAGGCTCCATGTGCAACTTCACATGGATAACAATGTGTCATCTAAAGTTTAAAGTGCAGATATTTGACTCAAACATTTCTTGTAATTAAAATGAACTCTTATCTGCACACATAGATCTGATGTACTGTTATATCCTGCTCTCATTGTTTTTTTTTCCTCCTCTGGCAATCCAAAGTTTGCAGATAATAATTGAGCCATCATAGTTTATTCTCAAAAGGAATATTTTAATTAAAGTCCAAAGCTGTTGAGCACAGGAAGCAATAATCAGCATCTGAAAATGACTCTATATAAAGGCTTTTGTGAAGTGAGAGGGAGATGTCTAAAGTCAGGTAAAGTGACCTCTGTGACATCATGAAGGTTACTTCCTGTTGAAGATGTTTGAAAACCAAAGCCACTCCTAGAGTTACTGGATGCAAAAACTTCTTGGAATGGATTCAGTCGCCATTTAATGCTTCAGTTTTGCAGTTTTCAGCATCAGCAGGAAGTAATCCTTGTGATGTCATAAGGGTCAGTTATTCTAACTTTGCACATCTCACTCTACATTTACAAAAGCCTTTATGCGCCGCTCCAACACTACTCACTCATCTCATTAACATGCTCCTGTTGTGTTTTCCCACCTTAGCTTAGTCACCCAACTCACCACCTGCTCCTAAACTCTTCATCAGCCTCCCAGCATAAACACCAGTCAGATTCCCTTTGTTCTTTGCCTGATTGTCTCTTTAGATCTATTTGATTGTTCCATCAATTTCTCTGCCTGCCTGCTTATCCTGACCTGCTCCTGCCTTTATTTTTGTGTTTATCTGCCTTCTAGCCAGCCTGCCATCTGGTTTTGGTGAATTACTAGAAAACTACCTTTTTGGACTTGTTCGCCAATCCCACCTTGCATTTTTTTTTTTTTTTTTTTTTGCATTTTGCACTTGTTTTTATGTTCACCTGCTTTTGCAGCTTCAGATTCTACATCATTACACACCCTAACAGACCTCATGGGTGTATAAACGTCTCCTAATTCATTAAACAAAAAACCCTCTATGTAATAAAAAGTTCATTTGGGTATAAAACTAGAGGAGAATTCATGAGGCCTCAAGGACATGGTTTTAATGGACAATTTTATTGCTCCAGTATTATTGCCCTTATATCATCTAGCTGTTTATGTAACTGTAGACAGACATGTAAGAAGACTGTGCAACAGCTTATTTGTCTGTTTGTCTGTCTGTCTACCTGTCTATTTTCATTGTGTTTTAATTGAAGTGAACAATGGAGTCTCAACCTTGTTGCACCACATCACAAAAAATATAATACATCATATGATATACTGCATACAATAACATACAATTTATAGCTGCGATATATATTTATTACAAACTGCTTTATCACTGCATATACAATACTACTTAAATATATAATTTACAAACATTGAGTATTAAAACAAAAAAGTAGAAAGGGAGGTTAAAGCTACTCCAACAAAAAGTTTATTGCCTTCACCTTTTCTGTATATAACAAGTTGTTTTTTTTTTTCTTTAATATTTAAAATAATTCCCATATGGGCACACAGTATTTGTATGCATGTGTACATAAAGATGTTGCATGTAGTGTATGGTTTGTGTCTGTGGGCTTATACATCATCACTACAGAATATGAATCAATTACTATTCTACATCATTTGTGTTTAGCATCCCTGTGCGCCGTTTGTAATTCTCTCTGCACAAGCTATGCAAAATAATGCTAGTTAACAAAAAGCTAACATCATTCATGATTCATGAGTGGAGATATGAGGGGGGAAATCAAGCCATTTAAAGTCACTTTCACCCGATCTTGAACTACTCATTTTGGTCTGATTCTCTCTCTGACAGACCTGATAACAACTTTAACTTCAGCTGCAGGTGTGCGCAGAATGAAGATTCATTATCGCTGCAATTATCAAATGAGCAGCAGAATATGGGAGTTCCAGAACTGAACTGAAAATGAGAAGAAGCAGATAATGGGCCATGATGTGTGAACATCAGTCAGGTACACTTGTGTTGTTAACTCAAATTAAGCCAAAAGACCAATGCAAGCCTAATGTAAAGATGTATACACTATACATCTCCTCTCAACCTGATGTATACATCAGCAAGACACATGCAGGTGATGCTGAGCTGATTATTTATATTTTATGTTTTATTTGTATATTATTTATAAGATGGATGGCATGGTGAAATTTTAATGATCCCTTTGGGATAATTAAGTCAGTTCCAATTTTTTCGCGCAGTCCTTATTCACTGACATATTTTTGTGAAGGGCTTCAAAACAGCCACATTAGGAAAACAGATAACGAGACAAACCAACAATTACCACGCTCGTCACAATCAGATGACAAGACGACTTTTTAAATAAATAATAATGTGCAAGCAGAGGGATGAGTAACATCAAGCAACATTTTTTTTTGGATTGTAGCATTCATACAGTGTGTGGGGTGGGTGGGTGTGAGTGTGTGTGTGTGTGTGTGTGTGACATAGAAGATAGGGTGTTTATGTACATACAAGTACAAAATAATCCATAAAATCAACAGGATGATAAATCAAAACCGACAAGATAAAGACACCAGAGAGGCTAAAGGAGCTGATGAAGGAAAATCCCTGAGCCTCGAGACAATTTGCCATCACCCCAATGGATTTCCCCTGCAGATCTGCTATGCAGCTCTTTCTATTAGGACAGGAAGCAGCTATAGAGATGATGACCTGATTACATCAGCCTCACACATGTGACTTCCTCATGCATTACCTCAATCTGTCACCAAGGCTTTACAGCCCCAATGCTGACAACAAACATGCAGCAGGATTATGTCTTGCACTCGCTTTAATATTGTTACCTTTTGCAAACCTTATGGATCCAAGAAGTAAGTCACATTGATTGATTGATTGATTCATTCATTCATTTGTTCATTCACACAAGTTCAGTCTATGTCCTCTAAACTGTTGTAAAGAATAGATGAGATGCCTACAGATGACAGGATCACTCTGTTTATGTTTGTAGCACTTCTGAGCTGTATTAAATTGTTTCCTTGTTAATTTACTTTATCATTTTTATTACATAGTGACCAGAAGGCAATCACAGATCATATATCTTTGCCAAGGCCCAACAGTCCTGGTTCTTTTTTTCTTTTCTTTCTTTCTGTTTTGCTAATATAAAGCCAGACTGATTTTGCAAATGAACTCTTCAAATGTAGGCTGTGACTGATTTGTGCTTTCTGACAAATGTCTTCAAAAGCTGTTTTCCGAGACAAAGATTTATCAGGATGATATCAAATCAAAAGCATGAATCATGACACCAGTTTTACTATGAGCAGCATATAGCGGTGAAGTAGAGACCTCTAATGTGCAGTATGGTACATTAGAACAGTAAAGCACTTTCAGCAACTGTCTCCTTCCACAACAACTGCCTAAGGAGCACTTAAGGGGACAATTTGTGATTATTTATGAGCACCTCCTCCCACCACACCATTTTCTTTAAGCATGTAGGAGGTTTTGAAAACTGCTTTATCATATTCACAATAATCTGCTGCATCGTTCTCTCTCTCTCTCTCTCTACTATCCCTTTCTTATCATTCTGCAGCTTAATCTGTCCACTGATAACACTCTATCCAAAAAAAAAATCATTTTTATCTTTGTATTCTTCAGTTATTTTCACTGGGAATCTATGTATTCAGAGAGTGAAAGTTTCTGTGTTTATCATTTTCAAAAGTTACATAAGAAGCAACAAGGACAAAAACTGATCATAAATTTTCACTGAGTGTGCTGTGATCTGGAAACTTTCTCCTTCCTGGTTCTCTGCCAGGCTATGTTTACATGGATCTGTAATCTTCAGTATTATTTGTTAGCTTCATCAAGCCTTATTACTAATAACGCCAACTGTCAGCCAAAAAAAAAAAAAAAAAAAAAATTCAAATTTGCCATCTGTTATGGATGTAATGATGATATTTTATCTCTAAAGTCTAATCACATTTTGTAACAAACTTTACTTTCATGTCATATTCACAAAGCAGTGACCTATAAAATGATTTAAAGATTCATGCAACAACTGACAGCATCTGGATAGTATTTTCTCCAGGACTAAACTGCCTCAGGAGTAAAATATAATTCTAACCTAATTCTGGCAACTTATATAATGTTCCTTCAAAGGCAATAGGCGAAAAGGAGCCAGCTGATAATGGTGTGCTTGATATGATCTTTTAGTTGGAGTTTATTTTCAACATACCAGGAAAAAAAAAAAAAAAAAAAAAAAAACATATTCAACCATCTGGAGTCTAAAGTCATGTTTGCCTTTTGGAGACTTTCTTTTATATTTTTAGACTCTTGTAGAATCAACTAGAAAACTGACAACTTTTTCTTATTTGTTTTAGACTTTTTTGCTAAATTCTTGAAGATAGGATTTTTCTTTTGTCTAGAATAAAGAATTTTCTAGAAAAATTGATTTGAGGCTGCAAGAGGTTAAAATTATTTAAATGGCTTGGGTTTTGGAAAACGTTGCTGATTTAGGGAAGTTTGGTTTGTGTTTTAATATAAAATAGCTTTGTAAACTATCAGTATTAGTTTTGCCTGCCAGATTAATTTCTCTATAATGAACGAGTCCATAGATACAGTATATTTAGTCGACTGACTCACTCATAATTTTAGATTTGCTACATCTTTGTGGACTTAAGATTCTCTTACTGTATCATGACTCAGCATAATATGCTGTATTCTATATCTTCAGGTATTGTTACATCTTTATTTTTATGTCCTTGTAATTTCCTGGCTTCTCCACCCACAGCTCAGATTCTAGCCATTTGAGGAGAGGGAATCTCCCTCTGAATTGCCTCCATAGATGTTTCTTCCATTTTTTACTTACATACTAACATTTTTAAAGGATCTTTCCTTGTCTCAGAGAGCCCTTTGAAACACAGTATTAGATATTCAGCTGTAAATAAGCTTAACTTGACAGACATTTATTGAAGACAGTTAATGAGAAGTCAACATTTCACACGTACTTTTTAACAAGGAATCCTCAAATTGGACTGAAAATCTGATCATGTCTTGGATGGTTGCTAAATCCTTTTAAAGGGTTCTGCATTACAAAACAGGAAACAACTCTTAACTTTGAAAATTGGATTGATTGGTTGGCACTTTAATATTCCAATCCTCTCTAATGAGCAAGATAACCATTTTGCAAAAAGCTATTTTGTCTGTTATTGAGTGTTCTGAATGTCTGATCAAGTGCAAAAAGCATCTGCATGTGCAGTGAGATTACTTCAACCCATTTCCAATATCAAACAAATTGTTTCAGAAATGGTGTAGAAATGAGTGTCAGGATCTTGGTATAAAACAGAATAAAGCAGATTGTGCTAACATCAAGACATTTGACTCTAGAAAATTCTTTCAAACTTGATTATAAGAGTCTTCACAGTTGCTCTGTAAATAAGTGATATCTCTTCAGAAGCACAAATTTGTAGCCCTGTTTAAGACATTATATAAAAATAACTGGATTCAAAGACAATTAATCTTTCATAGTTTTGTTGTGATGTTCACACAGCCTTCCACTGTTGGATCGGCTTCCACTGAGCCATAAAAGTATCAGTTTGCTTTGAAGGCTGCTTCCAAATCTACTTTCAAGGAAACTTTGGCCCATTCCCCAGTAACAACAGCCTCCTGTGCCTCCATGAAATCAAATGTCAGATATGACAGAATGTGGGATTTGTAACAGCTGACTACCACATGCTAAAAATAGTTAATTTCTTCAGCTATCTTCTTCTTCTTCTATGACAACTAGAATTCACAGTTTAGATCAAACCTTTCTCTCTTTCACCCTGATTGCTTGCATGCTGAGAAATGCAGCCAAAGAAAGAGGACCATTCACTGATCTCTTTCAGATTATGTGAAGACATCCCCCCCCNCCCCCAGCTCAAATTTGGCAAGTGATTTGGACTCTCATGGCTGGTGATAGCCAGAGAAAGCCCTGCTCCACTCTCAAATGCTCTCCAGCAAAAGCCCTCTTCAGCTGTTTATGCTTCAATTAAAATAGATTGCATTGTGCCTCTCACAAGGTGATAAGAGTCATCAAATTTGGCACCAGCCTAGAATTCTGATGAGGATCTGGCTTTTGTTTTATTGTTTTAAAAACAAAAAAGTGATAATTTTCAAGAATGCTGTCTCAGTTTGCTTTAAATGCAGCTGAAATAGTTTATATCTACATACATCGATACACAGATGTATATGTAAGCCTCCATTACATAACTTGCATAAATACATATTCATTTTTTAGTTTGTTTATGAATTATTGGCATCTGTTTGGCTGACATTCCCTCAGTAGGTGTCTGGCAGGAAGCCGGAAAAAAAGGGGACAAACGAAAGTGGAGATGTTGAAATCATGAGAGAACCACGTAAAATGTTGAAATTGTGAGAGAACCACGTAATGACTGTGAACTGCTGCAGTTTATATTTGATTAGTTCGGAAGGTCAACTTTGTTTTGTTGCCTCCAGCAAAGACAGGGCAGGATTAAGCCTGAGCATTTGACAACTCTACCCTTTGACCATGCTGAGAGAACCACAAGCCACCACATCCCAACAAACACAGAGTGCACAGGATTTCATACTTTCTTACACTGTCTTTTTTAAGACATAAAAATGAATGTGTGTGTGTGTGTGTGTNCCGTCCAGGAACAATGGCAGGGCAGGAGCAGGCCAGGAAGGTAGGCATCACATCTTAAGGTGGTATGTCAAGTGCCCAACCAGTTTAGATTGGGGTTTTATTTGCTCATTTTTTCTAATTCCAACACGCTGCATTATGGCCATATTTCCATCACTGGCGATTAGCGATATTTATGAGGGAGCTGGGTGGGTAGCTTGGCACACAATGTTTCACAATAAAGCATGAAGCATTTAACAGGAGTGCAGCACATTAACAACTCTCACACATTTTTGAGTGATCGTGACGGTGAGTTGTGCAGACTTACGCAATAGTAGCAGCTCCAGCCGGTAACCGTGTGGGCCGTATCTTTCATCTCCTGCAAGGCTTCTGCACGCAGGTAGCCCAGCCCCCGCAGGCAGCCGTCGTGAAAAACCCGAGTGCAAATCCTGCAGGGGTACAGGTCATCGGCCGTCCACACTTCACACACATCACACATCTCATCACTCAGTGGCTGGGGAGAAAGCAAAGCGAGTCACTGAAGCTGCATGAACGATTCAAACGAGTTTTGCTGAGGCTTGAGCAGCATCTCCAGACAAAGGACTNTTTTTTTTTTTTTTTTAATCTCCAGTCCATCAAAGCTATGAGGAACAGCTCAGTTTAGGCATTGGCAGTAGGATTGGGTTAGTGGAAGGGTTTTAATGTAATAGTAGTTTGAGTTATGTTTTAGTATGTTTGTCATCAAGCCACATAAAGGTTTTCTTTGGGAGAGTAATTTACAATCTGAATGATCTGCAGTCATTTTTGCTGTTTTTTTTTTCCAAAAATGTGAGCAAGAAAGAAGAGAGAGAGAGAAATTGCTGAAAGAGAGACAGAGAGACAGAGAAGACGCAACAATGGATATATGATATCTCTCTGTCTGTTCAATGAAATTCTGTCCACTTACATCCAGGATGCACTCAGCTGTCAAGAGTGAAAATGCCTGCAGGATGCTTGATTTGTTAACCACACAAAGACAGAGTCAGTTTTCACCCTTGACGTTTCTATCTCTATTTCAGAGCCACGGTCCTGGTTCCAGTGTTAGACGCCATCAAGATATCAAATGAGGCATTATCAATCACACATTATCTTAAAGTCATAAATTCTGTCTCTATTGTCCTTATGACCTCATTTATATCATCAAGCATCCTGAAAACACTAAACTGTGTCAAAGTGAGATCTGGGTAAAGGGGGAAAGCCAGTAAAACATCTGGGAACAAAGAGTATTTGTAAAAATAAAATGAAAAAAAAAAAAAAAGNAAAAAAAAAAAAAAATAGGAATACCAGAAAAGACCAATCACATGGGATGAAAGACTATAACTCTGGCTAGCTGCAAAAAACAGAGGAAACACACAGAAAGAAGTAGTAAGGAAAGGATACTTGCCCTGTTGCCTTTGATTTACTATATCTACATATTCCATGACCTGGACAAATGAGAATCCTCAATGATGTATTGTTTTTATATGTTCTTATATGGCAGCATAGTGCTGGCTACGCAAATGCCTTCCTAATGTTAGTGCTTGATCCTGCACCTGTAAGTGCCTCTCAGTCCTTTCTAACCATTAAAAAGCAGCTGAAGTGGACATACATCCTGCTAAATGTTTGACCTGCAGTATATGTAACATCTACTGCATCTTCTTTAAGAGTCTGAAGTCAATCCACCTGCCTAACAAAATATTAGTGTTACACTTTTCTGTAAAACCCTAAACTACATTCAATACCAGTGTTTTTAAATGGTTTCCTATTCATTATTCTTGCAGTATTTATGCATGAAGTTAGAGAAAAAGTTAAGGTACTGTACATTTAGGCAACTAAAGCACTTGGTTAATGTTAGGCAAAAATTGTGATAATAGATAAAAATGAAAGTCGCAGAGCCATCAATTGCAATCTGCAGAATAATCTAATTCTAACAATTTCCCTATAAAGTGGGCTGTTGAATTATTTGACTGCTGACGGTTTCTGGAAATATCTTTACAAGACAGAAACTCAGCTGCAGTTACAGCTTATGTAGTGTCATCAATTGAGGCAAAAGGGGTTCCAGCTAAAACATTTTTCATGTTTGGGAAGAAGTGAAAGTCTTGCGGGGCAAAATCAGATGTGTAAAGTATGTGCAGAGTTCAAAGCCACAGTCACAGCAGGCATGTAAGTACATTATGACTACATGTTGGCCTAGTCTGTCTATTTTGTGCAACTTTCTTTCCTCGAATTGATGCAGTTATGATATGTTACCTACACAAAAGTATTACATCCTTTGCTTGCTTATTTATATCTCAGGTGCAGAACTTATCAATCAACCCTCATGACTGCCACTGATCAAAAGCACTGATCAGTCCTTAGATTAAAAGGTCAAAGTATGGAATTAAAAGAAATTATCGTTAAAATGATACGGCAATATATAAATAATTTTGTATTTGGAGTGCAGTAACAGAAGCCACCAAACTCCAATTTCAGAATTAGACTTCAGTGTCGAGTTGCAAACCACAAATTAGTTCTGACGTAACATCTATAAAAGTAATAAAAATGTACACAAACAGAAGTACTGTAATGCAGTGTTTTTTTGAACCAAGTACCATCTCTCAGTAAACCAAAATGTCAAAGTACCATATCACCAACAAACTGCCAAAAACTCAACTCAAAATATATATATTTTTAAAACGTGCTGTGGAATACCCATTAATCTCAATTGTTTTAAATATCAGCAGAAATTTCCAGAATCATCTGGCAAACCACCAGGAGGCACTTCATGTACCACAGGTGGTGCATGTACCACATTTTGAGAACCACTGCTACAACAAATCAACACGCTAAAACTATAAATCCTTTGTTTTTTAAAGCATTCGTGTCTTTGTGGAAACGCAGGAAAACTGATTTTCAACATAACAAACAATGATGTAAAACACCAGTGACTTACAATTATACTTTTGTCTGATTCTTAAGTAACAGTTTTTCTTCAACAATAAGCTTATTTCTGGCACTACTAGCTACAACCTTCCACAAATCACAGATGCTATGAAAGCAGATGCATTTATTCCAGTAGCTCGTCTTAAAAATGCTGCATCGGCTGTACGGCAGCTTCCAAATAAAAGCCTGATGGTGTTAGTGAATCTGTGAACTCTGCCTCCTGTTAGTCTGGAAATGGTCACTTCTCTACGCCAGCGGCAGCAGCAGCCGCCCACAACAAGCCCACTGTGGAGAGCCCTCACACACACAAACAACACATCTTGCAGCCAGTGTGGAAATAATCAGCTTTGCAGAAAAAACTATTTCAAACTCTTTCTCACCTTCAGCAAGGGTGTCTAGAGATAGTGTAAGAGTCCCATTACAGCTCGAACGAATAGCTTTTTCTTCTTCATCGTGCCTAACTTGGAGGGAGCAAAGAAATAATTCGCTCCTGTTGCCATGGCAATCCTCTGGCATCTCACAGGCATCATTTTCCCAGAAGTTGTGGATTTGTAGTGTGCACTTTGTCACAGTGGCACGTCTTTAATCTCCTGAGCATTTGGTTTTCAAGTGCTTTTACATAAGGATTCAACTAACACTGCAAATATCTCTGTCTCATCAAGTGTTTTTGTTAATTGAGTTGTTTATTATACAGATTCTTATTCTTATCCTTACTTAGTCTTAAAACCACTTTAGTCAGGCCATGAAATATCAATGAAAAAGACCACACTGCAATAAACAAGACTTTAAGATCTCTGGATCTTGTTTTAAGATTATTTAATGTTATGTGTTATTGAAATATAATTAAATCCAGATTGGGAACAAATATTTCACAATCACCTGACCTGCATCGTTTGCTTATTACCTGCACAGAGCACACATTACCTGCAGAGCACAGGAGAGTCCTATTAACCCCATCCATTTGCATAACAATGTGTTTGTTCCCTAAAGCTCCCATATGTTATTCCTTTTGTCACTTTTAGCAGATGATTCATGAACAATATGTTCCAATGCTCACAGCTCTCAGAGTTGATCGATGCGTTTGAACTTGAGAAAGGTTTGTTTTATGTGTAGGCAGTGCAGTAAGCTTTTCTTTATTGACTTCTTGATTTTGTCTTTGTTCTTTTACTAACCAAGTAAAGTGGTTTCAACTAAAATGACGTCAATCATTTTAATTTCTCACTAAAAGCATGTATGAAGTCCTTTTCACTAACCTTATTGGTAGATTTTGTCTCAGTTTCAGTGATTAAAATAATAGATTAACCAAATTAGGGAATATTTTGCTTCTTTGTTTCCAATGGGCTATTTTTTTTTTTTTTTTNTTTTTTTTTTTTTTTTGCTTTGCAGTGTATTTTCCATACCTGCTCTTTCTTGAGCAGCTCCACCTCCACAGGCTGGTCATCATTGGCATCCCTTTTGGGCCTCACAAAAGCAGGAGGTGTGAGCTGATGACTTTTGTCGAGATCTTCAGGTTCCACTCCTTTACCGTCCCGCAACCTTGACCACGCCTCCTGGTTGACCTTACACTCATCCCTCGCTGGTGCTGAGGCCTGCTGGGAGGTTGAAGGACCCACACTGGTTTCTGTTTCTGCCTTCTCATCCTCCTTGTCTTTATTCTCTTCAGGATTGGCTGAGGTTTTGGCAGGCATTTGTCCTTCCTCCACAACCCCTTCTGGCTGTTTGGTCAATGGAGCACGATCCTTAATGCCCTGCTGGAAAGCAGAGACGACAGCGTTGCATTTCTGCACCTTCTCCACCTGCTGCTTCTTTGACATGAGCACTCCCATGGCTAGAGAAGATTGGGAAATGAGGAGAGAAAAAGGAGAAAAGGGTTAGACATGATTCCTATGAAGGTTTTTTTTTTAATCATCTAGTCCAATGTAAAGAATCACCCTTCAACCTTTGTCTTAAAGATCTACTTAAACCCTAAATATTGACAAATTATGAAAATCCTGTGACTTCTCAGCTCATTGTTACCGAAAATAATAATATAACCCACCATCCAAAAGATCACAATAATGTATCCTCTTATGTCTTATTATACTTATCTGGAAGTTAGAGCTCTTTAGTTCCTCAATTAAGAACAATTTTTCCTCCCCTGGCTATTGATGTTGGCAGATAAAAAAATATTCTATGAGAAATAAGATGTGTGAGATATTTGCTCAGGGAGAAGAAGAAAGTAAAAATCATTTTCTTCTGTATTCTATAATGATAATTTAGGACTGCCGAACTTTTATGAAAATATGATAAAAACCCTGAAATGTTCTGGTGTAAAGATGATCAAAAAATTGTAATGGTTGTTTAATTTTGATGTTTTTAAGGTAGACTTTTGTCTTTAAAGTTTGGAAAAGAAGGGAAAATGCCCTACTAACTTAGTCCTTGTGATATATTTTTAATGTGTTCTATTTTGCAGTATATTACCCTACAGTAGTTCCACTGTGCAGTGTTGCACTATGCTGTTACACCATGCTATGTTATGCTACGCTATGCTATGCTACACTATGCTAACCTATACTATGTGACATTACGTTATGATACGCTACTCTGTGTTACGTTATGATATGTTTCATGATGCTACATTGCATTATACAGCACTATGTTACACTATACTATCCTATGTTATGCTATGCTATGCTATGCCATACTATGCCAACCTATGCTATGTGACATTAGGTTATGATATGTTACTCTGTGTTATGTTATATGTTTCATTATGCTACATTGCGTTACATAGCACTATGTTATGCTATGCTATTTTATGCTATGTTATGCTATTCTAAGTTATTCTCCATCTTATGCTACACTAGTTTATGATACACCATGTTATATAACATTATGCAACATTTTGTTACACTACTTTAAGCTACGTTACATTACATAATGCTATGTTTTATTACATTACATTTACACCTAGCTGTGCTACGTTACATTACATAACGCAATGTTGTATTACATTACAATTACACCTTTGCTGTGCTACGTTACAGTGTTACAGTGTGTTGTGTTGCATTAGGTTATGTTATGCTGTGTGCAGGCCAGGCATATTTTGCATGCCTGACATAACTTGCTGCTAATCCTCTCCTAAAATCAGGTTTATTTACTGAGGTCAGTCATTACATACTGTATGAATTACTGAATTTACAAGAAAAAAAAAATCTATTTTACTTCAAACCTCCCAGTCCAAAGAGGCTGAAAGATGAGCTGGTAGAAGGATATGATGTGGAACGTAAAGAAAGAACATTGTTGCATAAAGATGTTTTTCATTAAAATAAAAAAAAAACCTCAGTTACAACAAGGACATGATGAGACATCATTGCCGTGACAGAAAAGAGATAACAAGTGAGTGTAAATATTTACTCTGTCTCTACTCATCAGATCTTCTGTTAATGAACATTTCCCCTCCTTTTGCACACACCGAACAGCTTTATCCTTCCAAATCTCTTTCCACCAGTGACAATGTCCCTCTATTCCTTTGCCTGTAATAAGCCCGACCCATCTGCTCCTATTCCCACATATGCATGGCTCACTTGCTATTTCAAGCTGCAGCTCAATCCACGTGTCATCAGTGAACGTGAAGAGCACTGATTTTTTTTCTTTCTTTTTTTTTATGATTTCAGTGGCAAATATATGAAAATTAAGGTGCAAGCTGGGAAAATAGAAACTCACAAAACCAACATCACAAAATACTTGAAACTACATCATGAAGTGTTTCTTTATCTTACACAAAGAATACTAATTCAAATGATGACAGTATCCCCCATGTGTGTCGACTTTCCTGTTCGTACTGCAAAGGGATATGCATTGATGGAGACGTCTGTTTGACCTAACGTGTATGTGGCTCCCTACACTCATCATAATACACGATGTGCATGTAAAAGTAAGTTAATATGATAAAAGTTGCAATTCTTCAAAGGAAAAAAGAAGTAAAAGTCATGTATTAAAAATTCTATTTAAATGGAAAAGAATAGCCGACTGTTAAAAGCAAGCATACTTACTGTAAAAAAAAAAAATCCTTCCTCTCAGTTTAAAAATATGAAAATTCAAATTCAAAATATGAAAATTCTTATTTTGGAGATTTTGGAACAAAATAATGGAAATCATGGAATGAAATAATACAATTTAATTTGCATGCTGTCAGGTCAGTGGAAGGATGATGCATTCATTTTATAATTGAATTATCTGATCTATTTTTCTTTCTAACATATCAAAAATACATTGTATCATCAAGCTAAACTATGGCTTTTTACCAAGCAATAGCAATACTGAATTTAAAGCAACTAACTACAGTCATCAGAAACTTGCAGTGCAGTAAAAAGGACATTATAAAGTACAGACCAAGTACCTCAAAAGTGTATATCAGTGCAGTACTTTTGTAAATTTACTTTACACCACTGAAAGGGCACTAATGTCATTCATCTCCAGTGTTAAAGGGCTCCTTGAGGTTTTATAATCTCTGAATTGATCCTCTTGCCAGTATCCCTCCACAGTCTTGGAATTATTCACATTCCAAATTAAACTTTTTCAACCCCTTTGTGGCCAGTCTTCCATCCTAAAACTTGCCCAGATTTCTCCCAGAGGTGTCAGCCCTCCCCTTTCTTCTTTACTTTGAAAAGGCCAGATTCCTCATCTTTTTCCCAGTCTCGTTTTTTCTTATCGCACCAGATTTTTTTTTTTTTTTTTTTAAGACATGAAAGGTCAATGTTATTTCAAGAGATACAGTCCACAGTCCTTCCCCATGGTCTCCAGAGGTAATGTTATAATTCAGGCCCCATCCACCCAGCTGTCATAGAATATGTCAAAATTCACTGTTAAGTATTATTAATATGTTTGTTTTGTTTCTTTCATCTCTCAGCAGTTTGTAAATGTGAAAAAATAGTTTTAAACAAAAGGTTCTGGAAAAGCAGCAGTGGTAGTATGTATGTATTGATATTGTGATTAGTATTATTAGAGATTAAGGAAGACAGAAAGAGGGTTGAGGAGTGTGACTATTTTTGTAGCATTGGAACATGCAGAAGCAAGAGACACGATCAAAGCGGGTAAGAACTTGTGATATTTATAATTTGCAGCAGCACTCGAGGAAGCAAAGTGTGTATGTGTGTGTGTGTATGTACACTCACATAGCACTGATTTATCCTGTACAAAGTACATACACCTGTCACGGTCCCCGACAGCCCAACTTCAAGACAATCAAAATCAACTTTGCAAAGTACAGAGCTGTTCCTTTACACCGATGGTTCTCAAACTGTGGTACATGTACCACCAGTGGTACTAGAAGTGCCGCCTGGTGGTATGCCTGATAACTCAGGAAATCTTTTCAGAGAATCAAAACTGAAATCTATGGAAATTCTGTTGCTGTGACAAATTATTCCGTATTTCGATGTTTTGGTTTGCTCATACGGTAATTAGTTCAAAAAGTTTGAGATCCACTGATCTACAGAATAAATTGTTACTAAACAGTAAACCAGAGTACTAATCCACATATATGTTGTGTATCTTCCACACAATTTCAAATTACAGCACATAAAGTACTGTGTATATATGTATAGCTACTTGAATATTCACTATTTTTCTACACAAAGCTGAGAAATTAAAAGATCAAATTTGTAATTGAAGAAATATTGGGGGAAAAAATCCCCAACACTGATCTAAGCCCGTGATATTAATGTTTATAGAGAAACATGCTTTTTTCAGTAATGCTTCAAAATCATTCTTGCTCCAGGGAACATTGGTGTTATGCTGAGCAAGTTGTTTCCCATTTCATTTCCCAAACCAGATTTCTTAAACTGTTCTGGGATTCAAGCTAGTGACCTCTGAGTCAAAAGTCAAAGTTTTCAACCTATGGACCAACGAACGAATGAATGAATGAAAATTGCCTTCCATAATAATGCCAAGTGGCCAAATTTTGCTTTGAGCCCGAGAGAGTAGTGTGTGTGTGTGTGTGTGTGTGTGTGTGTGTGTGTGTGNGCTTTGAGCCCGAGAGAGTAGTGTGTGTGTGTGTGTGTGTGTGTGCTTTAAAATGTTTGTGAGGAAGAAATGGTCCCACAGTGGAATACTCATATGCAGCATCAATCACAGCAACATGCTGAGTTCAGCCAGCTGTGGACAATTCCTGTCAGCTGCAACTCCTCATCAACTAAAACGATTTTAGATGACATAAGCTAAACTTTGTTTTTTGTTTTTTGTTTTTTCTGTCTGCATATATAGTTGTGGTATATGCCAAGATTGGCACAACCATTTTTTATATATATGCAATTTAGTCTAGCAACAGACAGATAATACTGTATATAGTGTGTAGGTGAATGTGAAGCTAAACTTTGTTGATCCCAGATGTGGAAATCTTTGGTGGATTTTTGGCGGTTATTAGAGCCAAAACCTGGTTCCAACAATGGTTGCTATATCTGTTTATGGTAATACTAAATACAACACAGATTAATTTAATTTGAATTTCAAACTCAACATCATGCCATTATTCTTGAAATGTTAGAAGTGTCTCCTCTCAAAGTCAAAGTGTGAGAGTTAGTCAAACCTGCAAGCTCTTGCATTCACGATGAGTTCAGTATTTTAAAGTGATTTCATAATTCTGTAAACTTAAGTGTCATCTATAACATAAGTTCCGATACGCCACCGAATGAAGACATTGCAAACTCAAACTCATTTTCACTTTGCTGAGATGCAACCGTTGAATTCCATTATTGAACAAAGCTCTGTCGTGGATCCCAAGTTGATTACATGGTACTTATGGGACGTGTGTTTTGTTCTGAAATGCAATCCCATCCATCCATGCTACACATAAGTGCTTGTGTATAATCCAGTCGCATTCATCTGAAGTAAAATGAGAGTCATTCCCTTTCTCTTCTTCCCAGGCCAGTTTAATAGCCTCCCAGGCCTCATGTTCTCATCGTGTCAGTGTATCTGCTCTGGTCTCGTGCTTCATTGGCTGTAAACCTCACACTATTTCCCTGTGTTACAACAATCATTTGGATAACAGTAAAAAAAAAAAAAAAAAAAAAAAAAAAAAAACCAAAGTTGTTACCAAAGAAAAAAAACAGGCACTTTTCAATGAATAGCTAAGTCATCAATAACTAAGAATCATAAACGGTGATAAATTACTTAAAGGATCATACTGGTGATCGTGCATGTTTGAGCCCAATATGCAATCCGCATACACGATGTGTTACTGACAAAAAAATTTCCAAAATATACTACTGGAGGAGTAAATATTTTAAGATTTTTTTCCTACCTTCCAGTCTGCCACTGGTTTCAGTTCATTCCAGTACGCTATTAAAATCAACTTGTAGAGACTTGAAATGAGTTTGAGATAAGTAATCCATCACAGTGAACATGATGTCTTAAGTTTTTTGTCATAGTAACTTTATGTAATGGTCCAACATGGAGCTGCATGGAAGACAATTATGTCTCTGCCAGGAAAAGTAGTCCCAGCAGAAGATGACTTTTACTGAGAAATTAAATTGGCTGTGCCTTCTACAATCATGCATTAGTATTAGAAGATGAAACATTGAATTTTAAGGTGGGTGTATCACGAAAGATGAGGGGATTTGGAAAAATAACAGGAAAACTAAAATGTGGTTTTATGTTTTGGAAATTGGTTGTCAGTAATGTAACATGTNATAACAGGAAAACTAAAATGTGGTTTTATGTTTTGGAAATTGGTTGTCAGTAATGTAACATGTATGCGGGTTTTTATATTGGGCTTAAGCATGCACACTTGCCAGTATGGTCCTTTAAGAACAGACCACTAGATACGGTGTTAATGAAACCCAGAGTAGTTTCTAGATATCTGTGAATCTTCACACTGACCATTTACTTAATGAATCACAATGTCGAAGGGCACTCATTATTCCTTCTTCACGGTTGAACAAGCCCAGACGAAATTTATATTGTAAGAATACACTCGCCTAAAGACAAAGAAATGACTATAATAAACATAATATTTTCTCGGATCTTTAAACATATGATAAAACAGTTGGCATGCCACTAAATCAGAGTTATCATCAAGTCTTTGAGCCTGCTCTTTAACATATATTGTACAAGTGATCACGGCAGAGACTTAATTACCTTGTGAAGTGACCTTCCTGATACAGCTGACAGAGATGTTAGACACTCACAGGGCCTGCTGCCTCTAACCTGCTTTCTCTTAAAGACAAAGCAAGTCTGAACACTCCAGAATCCTTACAGTCAAGACTTACAGTAATGGTCTCTTGTTGATATACGTATCTGCTAAATGCAAACACCATGACTGGACAGCAGATAACAACTTCCACCTTTATAATATTGGCAAAAATGAATCAGTAATAAGCAAATTGCTCTTTAATCTCCAGCAAACTGAATATGCATCATAAACATTAGAGAAAACTGTAAGAAATGATGATAAACTACGATTCGAGGTCTTCATCCACTTTACCAAATCAAAGTCAGCACCAAGCAGTACGAACAAAACTTCAATATCCTTTGGAAGATTATAACCAAAAGAATAAAAACATTTAAACCTCTGAGTCAAAATGTCACTTCTCTAAAATAGAACATCCAGGGGCCAACTGAAATTAAAATTTCATTTTCCAATATTAATGTCTCTTACGGTAAATGGCTAATAACTGCGGCCAATAGGGCAATTTCATCCAGTCATTTTCCTGAATCCCCATTAAGTATTTCTTCTCCAAATAGATCTGGACATGCTTTAATGAAAGACAAAGAGGGAACAATTGTGCCTGTTTTCCCACATTATTAAATCATTTCTATACCTAATACCTAGCTTTTTCAGTATTCAATAATAGATTCCAATCGAAACCCTCATGTATGTACCTAACCTGGAATTCATATGATGGCTGCCAGATGGAAGATAGGACACGCTGCTGCAGAATCCTACATCTCTCACAATTTGCAAAGCGAGCTGAAAGTGAAGCTGCTGCTGATGTCTGAGCATGCAGAGGACCTTGTCATTTTCAGGTTAGCTTATGAATTTTAAATAAGGGCCTTATGTTCTCTTTTATTTCCCCTCAGCGTACGAGTTGATTCTGACACAAATGGGTCAGTTGCTTTGCTTTGATACCTTAGTTCATTAGAGTGCTGAGTAACCTGCCACTTGGTTGTCTTGCAAGTGTGCGATCCGAAAGCTTTTGAACCAGGAAGCTGTCAAAAATGTGCAACGCTTTATATGCGTGACTGACAGCAACATTTGTGCAGCTCAACACCTGCATGCACTTCATGTTCACAAGAAAGCTTTGCTCAGTTTATATATACTGTATATATATATATATATATAATTTACCCATCATAGCACTTGGACTCTACTGAGAATCTAACAAAGCCATGTTTTTACAAAGAATAATCCACCGGTGTTCATCAAACTTTGCTCACAGCAGCAGAAGTGAGTAGAATTTTATTCTTTACGTGCAAATAAAGGATGTCAGTAAATCTTTGCTGCCACCCTTATTCACCCCTCATATTATATGTAGGGGCGATTCAAGCAGAGGAGAAAGGGATACAGCTCCCTCTGGCTTGATGTTTACTCAACTCCTCCAGGAGCAGCAGCCTCCAATGCTTTGCTCTCCTTCCCAGTCCCCCTCTAAATGATTTAAATGGCCCTGGATAAAAAAAAGATCTGGACGATGGAAAAGGAAAACAGGGCTACTCCTTGGGGCAGAAACTGACATGTCAAGCTTTTCTGCCACAGAGTATTTTCAATGTGATGAGGTATATAAACCTTTCAGTCATTTTTGGCAAGTTATATCCCATGCCTGCATATAAGCTGTTCCAGAGCAAAAGCCAGTGATGTGAATTGAATCATTCATTTAGTTTATTTTCCAATATGTCAGACCAAAGAGGATTTTATATGCTTTGATTATAAGAAATTGTTTTATGTTCAAGAGCTTCATTCTAGCTCTTTATGTATGTTAGCAAATGAATGAGACATGCAAATATGAAGCTCTTAGAAGCATCTTGGTTTAATTAAATCTTGATAATTTTAAAAAGAGGCAGCACCAATGTGTGTGATCTTTTCCCACTGCTTCTCTGAGTAATCCTTTCATATTCAGGCCATATTTTACTCATCAGGCAAAGGACTTTATCTTCTACATGATCAGCTCCGAAACAATAGGGTGCCTTTACCGCACTGGAATGGCATTGTCTCGGCATGTATGAAATCTCTTTAATTTTTATATTTAGTCACTTTATTCGTTTTAGACAGATAGGAGTTTCTATTGTATGTTCATTTATGTCAGTGGATCTATTTTTGTCACAGACTATTGGCAAGGGCTGAGAGTATTGTGTTTAAAGAGGAGATGCATTTTTACTTTATTCTTTTAACCAGCACTATATTAGAGGCCAATCAGGACACCTTGAGGCCTGTATTAGCATTCAGTCCTGCATCACCCAAGTGACACCATTTAAAGTTATTGAGATGTGCAGCAAGTCATGCAACAGCCATTTATTCTGCCAGGGAAAATAAAAAAGGATGAGTCTCCACACTAAAAATCACCTCTGTTGCTGAAAAATATTCATCTTTAACTTATTCTCCTATTCACCTGTCACAGAAGAAATCTGACAGGATCTGCTTATCAATTCCACTGGGACACATATTTAACAGTACAATTTAAAGAAAAATGTTATTTTCAATGATCTGTGCCAACAAAAAATCTACATGAATGTTTACATTTCAATGACCAAATTTTCCAAATTACATGTTAACAGCGCATGTTGTATTTTGTGCATTTTTTTGTCAGACAGAGAGTCTGAAAAGGATGGTAAACAACGTCTGGTTTGCGCTCCAGTAAACATGCATTCTGCATGATTTTCTGCCCAAAAGCTGCTGGATGTCAGTGGTATGTGCTGATTAGAATCCCAACCAGCCCTCCTTTTCATTCCTTGTTTCAGAGGGGGAGATTTTGTGAATGAAAGCACCACAAAGCATGCCTTTTCATGGGAATGAAGCACCCTTTAGCAGAAAATCTCACCCACGGACCAGAGCTGCAAAGACCTGGAACTAATTACACTAACGAGTTCACTAAGAGCCCCGTAATGGCCTGTGAGCAGAATCATTAACAAACATTTAAAACATGCATTCGTACGTGCATTAGGACACATAGTGCTTAATAAATCAAAGTCTGTGAGAATAGCAGCTTTTTTATATGGAAAGCTGCTGTTCTCATGGAGTACATGCATGAGTCTCCATGGGTGGTGCATGAGTCTCTGGCATTCCCATGCCTCTTTGCTTTCCTTCAGGCTTGTATCTGAGCACATGGAGACTCTCCATAAGCAAAGGCTCTACAACAGCACATGTGGGTTTGAAATTCAGCCCGTGAACTGACAAAAAAGTGGGACTGAATGGGGAGGAATTTAAATCTCAAAGCATTGTTAGACTGGAGACATCGTCCTGGCATGAAGCCACCAGCAGGCAGAGAGAGCCTGTGCCAGCAAACACTCTGAAGAGTCTGACAATAAGCAAGGTGCAGGCAGCAGAGAAGCTGCACAGGCTGCAGGGATCTTTGAGTCTGAGCCTCTGCTTCCAGACCGAGGAGCAGGACTCAGTCCAAGGTTAACGCAGCTTGAGCCCAAACTGCTCTAGTTAGAGGATGCATCAGGTCCACTGTAAGCTTTTACTGTAAGCATCACCAGATGCTTACAGTAGGGTTGTAAACAATGATAGCTGAAGATGCCCTTCCTAGAGGCGTAAAAGCAGGCAGCTACACTGTGAATGTCCCATGCTGCACACAGAATTGGAGGCTGACTTGAAGCCAGTTCAGTCATGCCATTATTGCAAAGGAGCTCCATCTTATCAAGTCATTTTATCTATTATTGTATCCACAGAGTCAAGTAAAGAAAGATTATATGAAACTGTTTCCAAAATCAATCGACCAGTTTCCAGGATTCTCTAAGAAACTAATGCTAGAATAAGGCAGATCACAGCATTAGAATGAAGATAAATGACACTTGATTGAAAATTCTAGAAACATATTGGAAACAGGTTGAACTAATTTCACTGCATCGGTGTATTTGTTGGTTTGTTTAAAGAAAGTAAGACTTTTATGGCTCAATGACAGACAAAAAAAAAGACTAGATAAGATGTAGACATGCAGTTGTAGTTGCAGAAGCTCTCATTCACACAAACTTAGAAGGACATGCAGTAGCCTATAGTGCTGGAACTGTTTCTGGTGCTGGTGACGTATGCATCTTCAAGGAGAACCCCAATTTTGACCTTTCGCTCTCTTAATTCCTCCCAAATTTCACGCTGCATCGCTATCAATTGAAGTGGACTCATACAGCCAAAATCCACTAAGGGAGGCACTGGAACTAGTATGATAACAAATGCGGCGCACATCCACACCCATGTGGAATAACTGACCTAAATATCTCACTCGTTTCTCACGCAAGCGTTGTTCATCTGTAACGAGTCCCGGAAAATCCATTTATTTAGGTCCCATCTCGGACGCTGCCGCAGCATTAAAAAAAAAAAAAAAANTAAAAAAAAAAAAAAATACTGAAGCAGCATCTCGACCTGCATCAGAGTTTTAGTTTATGTAACATTCTGTAGAGCAGGAAAGAAGAAATTCAACATCCATGCAGGACTCACCGTGAGGCTGCTGTTCACCGCGACTTTTATCCGTTATGGCTCAAATCCGGCTGTCCAGCATCGCAAGTCCTGGCCTGGATGGAGTGTGTGTGTGTAGCCTGTGTGTGTGTGTNGCTTTTTTTTTTACTGGCCAGTTTGAGTCCGCAGCAAGATAAATGGCACAAACCTCCTCTGGGAGTCCCACGGAGAAGACTTACAACCAGCAAGCTGCCTTCAAGAGCCCCGGACAGCTCCGGTGCTGAAATATCTGCTTTGTTTTGTTTTTTTTTTGTTNTTTTTTTTTTTTTGTTTGTTTTTTTTTCCAAGTCTGGGCTACTCCCTCAGCATCATGAGGTACGGAGACACGGAAAAAGAAAGCAGCTATTGCCCCCGGTGCAGACACACAGACGGCCACTGAAGTTACAACACCGATTTATGGCCATTTTTGCGTTCCCCCTCCCCCTNCCCTCCCCTCCCCTCTCCACGCTGAGTCAGTCGTGATCAATCAGGTTAATAACTTGTGGGCTACTAAGACCTGAGCAGACGCGATCTCGATTGGTCAGGACCACCAGGACCCAGTCCTCCCCCCCCCAAAGGAGAAAATATCTCAAATATCTCTCCAGCAGTCAATAATTCCTCACAGAAATTCGAAACGTAATAGGCTCCCATGGAGAATGAAGACGCAGCTTATAGATTTGGATAGACATAAAAGGAGTAGCTACGAGCAATGGACGCCTGGAGTCAAAATTCAAATTAAACATACTGTATGTGTGACCGTGAAGGCATCTTAAGCTGCACAGATACCACGCAGAGCTGCATCTGCACAGCGCGGATTAAATATGACGATGTGATGTTGCGGGGAGAAATGGTGAAAATGTGGAAAATGGGCAACTTTTGAAAAAATGTAGACTCTATTAATATAAGGAAGACAACCGAATCATCATGATGTATCAGAAATTATTATGGTTTCAGAAGTAAATAATGACTGTTTATTTGGAAGAAATTTGAAGGGTTACAATAAACTTTAGAGACATGGAAATTATCAAATACAGCTTTCTTACTGTGTTACGCCAACACCAAATAATACGTGTGACCATGAAGGCATCTTACACTGCACAGATGCCATGCAGAGCTGCATTTGCATAGTGCATATTACATATAATGATGAGTAAAAACCTGAAAGGGAGAAACTGAATCATATTTAAACCACCATGATTCATGATAATAATTGTTTTTAAAGCACCACTTTTGGGTGGTTGAGCCCTTAAGCTTAACATAAATCATCATGCGGCATTTAAGAAGTTATGTGCATACTATAAGTTGACTATGCAAATACTGTTGTACATAATTTTTAATAGTTTTCAAAAGTTACTGAAAGTTACTGCAGAAATGATAATTTATATGTTATTGCTTCTGTTTACCTCTGTCTATATAATTCTAATCACAGACAGACAGACAGAATAATAGATAAATAGATAGATAGTATATGAATGTATGCTCCATGCTGTATGTTCTATGTCCCACTGTGTTGTTCCACAGCCTGCTGGTTCAAATGGAAGGACATGCATTATTAATGAGGAAGTAAGTGCACACTGACCTGTGGGTCTCAGGGTGCTTGGCCTTGTTTCTCAGCAGGGGAAAAGAGGAAGAAATGGTATGTCAAAGAGGAAACCCAATCCTTGGACTACTAGACGGTGACATTTTTCCCCGTATAGTCACCTCTGCGCTATACTACACAAATAAGATATGGATTTCTACTAGGCTGGCTGCCTTTGTTAAGCACAAAAGACTTTGTTAGGCAGTCTGTGTTACAGACTTTGATCTATTTTAAGGACAATACCTGATAAAGAGTCATTTAAAAAAAAAAAAAGAATACCTGAAATATTCTAATGAAACTATTTCTAACAACCTCAAGGTGCGTTTAATGACTTCTGACACAGACATCTGCTGTGCCAAACTCATTAAGAGGGGGAACATTAAGACTCATTATCCTTTTTTTTTTTTTTTTTTTTTTTCACAGAAATAGACTCTAAATGAAGGCAAGCAGCACAAGGGAAGCCAAACCTGGAGCACTTTTAGAAGAAATAGGCTGAGAAAGCAATCATTTTTTGATTTTCTTACACAGCATGGCTGTGTTGGTCTCAGTAGAGAAGTCTGTCACTATTAACAGTCTGTTCACAGTCCACCTGCTTTCCTGGTTGTATTCCCATGGCTTTGGAGATGGGATTTGGTCCATAATAATTGGCTTCTTTTTTTTTTTTTTTNTTTTTTTTTTTTTTTAATGAAATTCATTCCTTGTACAATGAGCTTTTAAATAAACAATGTACCCAGTAGCATCTCTTTACTTAAGCAGTGTCTTGACTGTATACCTTTACTATGTCACTAGCATTGGCAAAGACAAATTTAACAGTAACTATAGCAGTGTCCCTTTATTTGGACATTTTAGGAAACTGGAAAATAATTTATTAAAGAATAGTAGGGAAACATATGTTATAAACACTGACCATAGAAAAACAGAGACAGAGGACAGAGGCTTTGGAATCTTGGATGTAGGTTTGCCACTGTTTTTGTATGTTTGAGCCCAATAAATAGTACCTATACACCTGTCAGGTTACTGCCAACCATTTTCCAAAGCATAAAACTGTATATTTGTTTGTTATTTTGCAAAATCCCCTAAACTTAAAAAAATAAAAAAATAAAAAAATAAATCAAATGTTCAGGTGATACACCCTTAAAATTGTTGCTAACACACATGCCTGGATGCAGATGACAGGGTAGTTTTAATTTCTCTGGTGAAAGCATTTTTTTTCTCCTGGGACTATATTCTCTAGAAGAGACATACATTTTCTTCCATGTAGCGTCATGTTGGATCAATTAAATTACTTAATTTATTAATTAATTAATTAATCTTTAATTAAATCAATTACAAATGTGTACCCTAGGGGCGTGGAGTATGTAGCAATGTCAGTAGCAATGTCATGGATCATCTTGCTTCATTTTTTGATTTGGAGGGCAGCTACACTATGATTTTTCATGTAAAAGGGGAAAGCACAGCCTTTACACTCAACAATTCAGATTGGCATCAGAATTAATTGATGGCATTAGCTGCACATGTAACTTGATAACTTAAAATTTGGTGTTAAGTTGCTCTTTAAGGCTGTTACAAATTTGCTGTGACACCTACAGGTGATTGAAAAAATATTCAGTTTTACAGTTTTTTTGTTTTTTTTTTAGTTTGTTTGTTTTTTGTTTTTTTTTTGGTATAACATCTTTTTACACTATTAGACTATTACATTATAAGCAAACAGAATACAGGTGATGGTAAAGTGATCAAATAGGAAAAAGGTCTTTTATAGTTTTAGTTGTGCAGTATTTTACAGCAAATGTGTGAAGCTGAAATGGGACAATACTTGGTCACTTGCATATTTTTTTTTCTCAGATTTTCATGGAATATTATAAATCTTTCAATCCATGCTTCCGTATTTCATTCCATATTATCAGGTTCCAATCAGTATTGTCATGGGTTTTCAAACTATGGATGATGTAAGTGTATGCTCTGTTGTGCAATTGTGTTTCTTCAGAGCTTTACATGTGTTGCATCTCTCATGAGGTTGCCTTTGTTTTTTAGATTTGTGGAGAACCTTCATCCCAGCATGATACTTGTCCATGACCTTGCAATCTGTGTCACTGAATAACCACAGATGATATTTTCTACACAATGCTGCATTCAGTGAGACTGTGAGTATTCACATGAAGGAGGCTGAATATGCTGTTCAATACTGAAGGGAACAAATACATTTTTTTTTTTCTTTTGGCACTTAAAAAGGTTAATGTGAGTACTTAAAGTTTCTTTCATTCAGGACACACTGTCCTCACTGCTGTTAAAGGAACAGCTGCACTGATCCAGTCTAAACTCTGAATGTATTCTCATGTATATTAATATTCTGAGCTCATTACAGATATTTATGTTCATGCATTTAAGTCTAATAAGCTAATAATGTGTCCCACTGAAGTGAAAAATCTTAGTTTCAAATTAAAACGTGTAATTTTTGCACAGATGTAATCTCAGATGGAATTTTTTTTATTCCACAATCAGTCCATTTTGAAAATTATATTTTTACTTGCTACTTTCTACACATGAAGAATTTGCAGACAAGTACAATTTCAGGTGAATTTTGTATCTTACTAACATACTAAACAGGAACAGCTTGACTGTCACATTGTCAGGTTGTCAGATTCTAGTTTGATTATAAGTTGGAAAAATATTTGAATAATTGATTTTGCCATAAAAATCGCACAATGACTATTTAGATACCATGATATTTAATTGGCTTTACAAACACTGCATTGGAAGTTTAAGAAATAGGATGAGCATATATCCTGATTATTATTGGAATCCAGATATAAGTTAGTAGATTGTCCAAATTTATGTAAAATATTCATTATGAGCACTAAGAATCAACTAATTCTACTTTTATTCTTTTTTTTTCCCCATCAGTCATATTTTACAAATAAGTCAGTCCTTGTAGTTTAACCTAATTACCTCAGGATAACTTACAACAACAAATAATTCTTTACTTTTGCTGGCAATATTTTATAAAAGAGTCAGTTTTTCAAGTGGACAGAAATAGGAATGAAAGGCTTTGCTTTACTTATGAAAGCATCTTTCATGCAACTTACATAATGAAGCAAAAAGCAACAGACAAAGTCACAAATACAGAGGCCAAACATGCATGCTGCCTAAAGGCAGTTCCAGATATGTGAATGAAAAATAACTACAGTGCTGGGGGGGGGGNGGAATAAATGGTAAGTCACATTATCTCAACATTTTATGCTGTGGTTTACAAAGATCCTGACTGGAGGGTTTAGGATCAGAAAGAGTGAGCACTGTGGATAGAACTGGGTTTTGTTTGATGTTGGATGACCAGATTAACAATAAAATGATTCCATTTATTTGAACACATTGGAGTCAAGAATAATAAAGATGTGATGTTCAATCCTTCACAATAATTTTGCTTAGAATTCTTCATTTGATTGACAGTTATTGTTCAGGGGGAGAATTGTTACTTTTGTCCAAAAAAGCAATCTTGCCTAGTTGAAATAGCTTCTGTCTTGATTTTTGTTATTCATTGTTGTGTGAAATGCATCATAACTTTTGGCCTTCATCATACTTTTTTTTTACTAAACTGGTCCATTCTAACATTGTAGTGCTTATATTTTTGTTTCATTTCAAAAATTATGCTATTGTATACACTGTGTTATGTCTACAGTGGCCCTAAGCATGGCTTAAAATACTGTAGGCTGGAAAAACCCTTTTAATACCATTGCCAAGACTGTTGCCAGGCAACTGATCAGTGACACAAATGATTTAGATCTTCTCAAATTCAACCAATTTTCTTTACCAAAGTTTGGAGTGTGCTGATGTAAGATTTTTAAGTAATGCACCATCATTCATTGCACTTTGTTTTATAGTCACAGAGAAAAATAGCATTGAGTTACTACATCATTTACTTCTTCATTCACAGTTCCCATCATAGATAATTCCGTTTGTATAGATCAACCTTCACTATTGCTTCCAACACAGAAAGAAATGTGACCACTGATTTTGTCCTCCTCTTTAGTCTCTGATGTCGCACAATGTACAGCTTCATAGAAAAGAAATATGAGGTGACCATGATTTTCTCCTGCTATGAACAGATTTGCTAGTTAAAAATTAAATTCACACAGATGTAAAAGTCCTGACAAGCCTTTCCAGTCTGTTGAGTCGATTTTGAATTTGATGTCCTCTTCAGTGCATAAATTAACTTGCACAATTATGCGACAAAAACAATTTGGGAACTGTAGTGTTCGGTTGAACATTTGGTTCATACTAATTCTATTCTATCCCATTTAAAAGTCAATCCTCCCACTCACTGTCATGACTAAAAATATTGGATTTCTGGATTTTTGTTGCTTTAATTTTTGCCTTGATGGTAATATTCTACATGCACATTGTCATTTTTCTTGGAGTTAATATATGTTGGCAGCTCTCCACATTATAAAGTTATAATATACAACTTTTATACACTACAAATCTGTGTCTGTGATCCTGCATGCAAAAGGCTTGTATCCTTTGTTCACTCGCAGTTGGCTTTGCATGACTTTTAGGGTATGTATTATTGTCACCACAGCCAGTGGTGAGCTGAGTTGTGGCTATTAAACACAGGGGAGTGATGGCACAGACAAGTAACTTAGGTAGAAAACAGAAAGAAATGAAATTACAATGAGCCAAAACACCCACCGGACATCTCAGATCAGATCCAGTTTCTATAGAGGGCTGATCAAAATGAGAAATAAGTTGGTGCAGTAACTCAGAGTTGCGATTAATAAATTACTTTCTCAAGGTGAAAAATAAGTTGTTTTAAGGACATAAGCTATACGTGTTTTAAATGTACCAAGTGTTAAAAGACTCTGTTACATGGTATCATTCTGCGAAACAAGATTTTCAGGTTGTGTTATGTTATTTTTTTACACCTATGTGGACAACTTATGTACGACAGCGTATTAGGGCCATATAAGATTTAAAAAACTTGAAAATTTGCCAGTTTTAAAACTCAAAAATTTGCCAATTTTAAAAGTCTATATGCTTATGATAATTTGATGATTTTGTGCTAAAAGCAGAAGTATTTCTTTATTGCTAAATCAGATGGAAAAGTATAATTTAATAAGGTCTTGTACTCACAAAAAATCTTGCAAATTTGCCACTTTTAAAAACTCACAAATTTGTGAGTTTTTAAATTCGCAAATTTGTGAGTTTAAAAACTCGAAATAATGCCCTGCTTGTTTTTGGGGAGGGGTTTCTCATCTTATGTGGCCCTAATACACTGTGGAATGTGTTGTTTTTTTTTTTTTNTTTTTTTTTTTTTTTGTTTGTTTGTTTTTTGCTTTGTTTTGATTTTTGATAAATTTAAAAACTATGGTTTAGATTATATTATTTCTTCTTCTTCTTGTCAGAACAAGACACATTTTTGACTTTTTTGCCTTGACAGAGGAATGCGTTCTGATGAGTAGCCTTCTGGTCACTTTGTATAATTGTTGTGACTAATATGTTAGCAAACAATTGCCTATTTACACCTGTAAACACAATGCACTAGATTTGTGTGTCTGTCCACTTGCTGAATGTACCAAAAGTCAAAGACCCACTCTCCTTTTGTGAGTATTTACTCAAGCCAATTTTTTTTTACATACATGCAGTCATTTGATTGAGTGCTATCAATAGGTATGATATTAAAGGCAGGGTGGAGGCTTGCCCTCTTTAAGACTACTCTAATGCTTCTCTTTCAGAGTAGCTTATCCAGCACCCACACATCCCTGTGTGATATGAGAGAATGAAGAGTAATTAGATTTCCATCATCAAAATGAAATCCGATAGACCGCTGCAAATGACAGTCTCTTATCAACCTGTCAATCACTGCGGTGCGTTATGGCAAAGCAGAGATAAAGAAATGGTGCTACATCTGGAGCACAGCTGCTTTTGATCACACTGTGATGCTAATTCAGTGACTCGTGGCTAACCTACTGACTAAACACAGTTGGTGTGACACTATCCAGATGCTACCTGTTAACAAATGCTGCTTTACCTTCATCAAATCAGGTCAGAGAGTTTGCTCTGACAGATTGATATTTAGCAAATTGCAGGCACATGTGGTGTTTTGCTGTCTTGGTGTTTGTAAATTCAAAAAGTACATGATCATGTATGCATGGTTGTTTTATCAATTGTTGAATTAATTAATGTTTCTGGGATGTATTATTTTACTCTGACAATATGAAATCTGCATCCCGCTGTGCAGAATTATTAACAGATCTGACAAAGCCCATTATCCAACATCACTCTCCAAAACTGACAGTGGATCCAGCACCCAGTTATTATGGACCACAAGCCTCCATTAAAGCCAAAGAAGGGAGGGAGGGCCAACACAATGCCTGACAGTTTGAGTTTTTGAATTTAATTAAATGTGTCACAGGTTTCTACCTATTTAAGTGGCCTGGTTGGACTAATAGGGACAGGCTGTAAGTCTTGTAAGCAGCAAGAAATTTGCTTTATTCATCTGCCATGGTGAACAGAGAGCTACATATTTCCAAACTGGGCAGGATAATAAAATATTGTTAGAGAAAATATGAGTTATGACTGTAGCCTGTCAGTGCACAATAAAATACACCAATTATGTAGTTTCTATAGGGCTTCATTTAATGATTTAAATAAGCCATTCCTTTAGAGTGGGGCTCTAAAGCCAGCCAAGTGATATTCATATCAAAGCTTTTACAGTAAATGAACTTCATTTTTTGGCAGCAAATTTCTATCTACTCAAAAAATAAATACACATTATCCTCAAATGGGTCACAGATACAGGAGCAGGCCAAGCGTTTGTCTCTGATTACAAATTGATCTGCCCTAAGGCATATATGATGAATAATGTATAGTTAAGGAGTGGCAGTCATTCATGTTTTCTTTCTGCTGTTATGCAATACTCTACATACTGTAATTTGATACTGGAATATGTTGTAATTTATCTTTCATTAAATTAAGTAATGAGTTAAGATTTCCCTTGGACTGTCAAATGTTAGAAACGGTTACATTCATGCAATGAATTGTTAGGAAACTCAGTTTAAGTCTGAAAACACAGACTGCACCTAAAAGATGTTAGCAATATAAACCTGATTCTAAACCTTTCAAATTATGTATACCTCATCAATATAACCTGGAGAATCTGCGTAAATATGACAATATTATGCCTGATCAAATGTGACTCCACTGATTGTACTCAGCAAATTCAGTTTATTGGTCTTTGTGAGCACTATTCTAAAAGCAGATTTTGGGAAACTAACCTCTATGACATCACAGGGGCTACTTCCTGTTGGTGCTGAAGACCAAAGGTGTGAAAACTATAAGCCCTAGAACCTTTTTATTGAATTCAATCCATCTAATGTCTAGAAATGCCATTAGTTTTTAAAATTGTAGGCTTCATCACACAAAGGTCAGTTTTCCTAAATTTCTCCCATTATACAGTTGTCTTCACATATTAAACAATGTTCTCCATGACCAATAAATTGACTTTAAAGAGTAAAAGACTAAAACTTTCTTTAAAGTCATCCTTTAAAGAAAGCTAGATTAAACGGGCATACATGCTCTCTCTCTAACTTCCTCATTTTTTCATTTTACCCCTGAAGGCTTCAAAGAATTTCTGCTAAGTCATCTTCCTTTGATGCTGGAAATCTAGTTTGGCCTAGATTTCTGTAGATGACCCAGATATGAAGGATGTATGCTTTTCTGTTGGCTCAAAGTTCTATTAAAATCAATAGACCTATTTGCTCTTATGTCACTAAATAGATTTTAGGAAGAGTGATGGCAGCTGCACTGAGAAGAACCTGGCAATATACTAAAGTAATGATGTGATATTGTACTCTGGGAACATTGGCACAATGCAAACATATCACTGTATAAAAAGTCTTTACATTTTCATTTTATTCAAGCAACAGCTCTGAATTAACACACCATTTGTGTAGGTGTTCTTTTCGAACATATATTTTACTGAATTGAAGCAATGATGCTACATAAACAGCTATTCTACTGGTTTCAATACCTGAAAAAATAAAAATACAACAATCCAAGGCCTTGATTAGCTACTGTAGTTTCTGCTCACACTAAAATAAGAATAGGTGGAATGTCATTGGTGGCTACCAAGGCAACCTGCTTTTGCAGCTGAGGTCCCTGAAAGGACCTGGCAGAGTTAATTAATTAGACAAGAAGTGACAGAATGAAACAGAGACAACATCTGAGACCACCACCAGAGACGCCAGCCAGAGTCAGGTTCAGGTCCTAATTCCAACAAAGAATCACACTGTAACTCTGCTAATCATTTCCACACCTTAGATCCACATCTTGAGTATATGAAAGTTAATTTCTGTGCACTCAAAGTAAGCTATAATGAAAGGAAAAGCCATTAGCTCTGCAAATGAAAACTACCNCACACACACACACACACACTCTCTGTTGTTACAATCATCCAGAAAACAGAAGGAGATAGTGTTTACAGTACAAATGACAGTCCATATTTCCATGGCAGCAACCCAACAAAGCATTTTAGCACAATTTAATATTTGATATGACCCTTTCCTGTAATGGAAACCCTGTGTTTCAGGTTAACATGAAAGAAGATGTGATGATATCTCTGGAATACACTACCACTACATGTTAAAGAAGTAAGCTCAGTTGAAAATTTTAAATCAAGGTTGAAAGCCCACCTCTATTCATTATTTTACAGCCTACCTTAGATTATCACTTTTTCAAGCATCCTTTTAACTTTGCTCTTTTAATGTCCTTGTTTTTACTGTAACTTTGCTTTGATNTTTTTTTTTTTTTTTTTGGTTGTTTGTTTTTTTTCTTCTTTTACTGTAAAGTGTATCAGGACCATGATGCATGGTGCTTTTGCACTTTAAATAAATTGATTGATTGATTGATGAACAGCCTGGACGTCAGGACATCTGCTCCAAAATAAGGAAAACAGATAAACTAGCCTTAAATTTTCTTGAGGCAATGCAAAACTTTCCTAACAGTTCTGTTAGGTGAAAGTTGTCTCGGTGTTTGAATCAGATTAATGGTATATTAATGTTTCATTGTTTTAAAGTGCAACAGCAAAGATATATACTTGTATGAATGAAGTCATCATAGCTGTTCTCGTCATAGAGCTTTGACTGAACAAACCTTTATTTGCTAAACTCAAAAGTGCCCCATGGGCATCATGGAGAATTCAATACCACAGCCAATACATATTAAACAGCCATCATTCAATTTTCAGTAAATTATCATACACAAATAAATATAATTGGACTTCTTTACAGACGAAGAAAGAGGGATCTGACAGTCTAGAAAAAAATGATGAAAAACAGACAGCTGCAGGGAAAACACTGCGTCACAATGATCTAATTACTTTCTTCTGCACATCCTCCACAGTTACAGTACAGCTGCTTCCCCAAATCACTGGGTATGTTAATAAGTAAAATATATCTTGCTATGACTCCATTACAGATCCAAACAGAAGGGGAGGGTTGAGCAGATTGGCTAGGTAGAGGTCACCATTAAACCTTCAGGTACTCATTATGAATCTTTCTGCGTTTAGTTAGAAAAGCATTATGTTAAAATATTTTGAAATTGTTTTCAGCAGTGTGTAATCACTGAGGGTCCTGTCACAATCATGAGTGAAGTAAACCATGAAGGCAACACTTTGTCCTTATAACCAAACAACGGTGTGCCTTATCGTTTCAGCCATGACGCTCTGATGTACTTGAGTAAGAAAGGCGTACTTGAGTAAGAAAGGCGTGCTCAGCTTGCATGCATAATTGATTGAGTCAGATGAAAGATGGATACGCTGTTGTGTACAATGAGAGGCGGAAAAACGTTTCCCTTGGCCAGGCCCTAATGTGAAAGGAAATGGACTGCCACTTATTGCAGATGCACTGTTATGGATGTCTTTTTGCTGGTTGAAGCTATTCTGACTGTTGCCAAACAGGATATACAATAGTCAGATTAACAGGGAGGATTAATAAATGGCATCTTATTCTGCGTCATATGGCAATCTGATATCAACTGATCAAGAATGGTGCTGTTACCATTGTAGACATGATGTCCTGGAATGGAATCTTTTATCAGAAGCATCTCTCCATTTCCCAGGATTCCTATCAAACTGTCTAAAAAGTGATTGGGAAGTTGCTTTCTCAATATTTTATGTTCTAAGTGTCTTTAAACCTGGATTGATTAATATTTTTAAGGTGTAAGGGTCTCTTCTAGTCACAAACTTTGGTTTCCACATACTTACTGTATATTTAAGTCCTAAATGCTGTCATTAATGACAATGACCAAAACCAGTTATTGAAGATCTGAACAGGGCATATTTTACAAATTCCCATCGTCCCATTGTCACAGGAGTCTATTTTGAAAGCTCTGCAATGCCTTCACGTGCAATGACCAAGTTCTACTCCTTTACCATGGCATAGTCGTGGAAACTGAGTGAAAAGAGGCAATTTCAGTTTCTGCCTCTTGCCCCTCTTGAAAACATTGGCTAGCTATGTAAAACACTGATGCTTACCCACTACCTTCCACTTTGTGGATGTGTCCAAACAGATGTATGTTACTTGTTGATGTAAATATGCAATGGTAATAAGGGATTCAACAAATATGCTTCCAACAAGTCCAAAACCTATGGGTATGGCTTACTGGATGCATTTGGAAGGTAATTGTTTCTATGTCTGAGGTCTTTCCACACTAGATTTTTAATATCAGTGTCTATGACCCTTGGTCACAATATAGCCTATAAAGCTATTACTTAAGTAATTAATGTATCTGAGGAGTGGCAGTCTGTAGCAATAGAACTGGATTCATGAACACATGCAATACTCAGAATAAAAGATAACAAATTGATGTTATTTGGAGATACAAGTTGTTTTTTTTTTTATTGTGGCTGTGACATATCATGGTTTGTCATATCATATATGTTGATGAATAACAATATCTTTTATAATGATATTTTAAGCTTTATATGGATTAATCTTCTTCTGTGGATCATTGCTTCAAATTTGCAGCATCCATAGACAGCTCCTTATTTTCATTTGTGGCAAATTTGTGAAATCTTTGCTATTAAAGTGAATTTCTTTCAACTTGTACAGTAAGACAAGTTTCTGTACAGCAGTAGGGAACTTGATTTTTCTCTACTTGTCCTGAAAGGACAAAGTAGACTCAATGTTTTATTGAAGGCACTTTATTGCTTTAGTATGTAATCTGTCATGTCCTTTGTCTCTCTGCAAGCTGCCTGTAAAGTACTGGAAAATGGATTGTGGAGGTAAGTGAGTTGGACAGATACTTGAATAAAACTCCTGACACAAATATATTTATTCTGAGCCTCAGATGGGCACATGGGGTTTTGGAGAGCTGGTATTCAGTTTTTAATCCTAAATCACTGCTCACTGTTTCATTGATGGATGAATTTTGAATAGCAGACATTTTTCAAAATGGATATTGACTGATGATCTCTCCATCTCGACTATCCACCAACTTGACGCCACACAGTTTGTTGAGTTCTTTTGCTTTTTTCAGGACAGAAAAAGAGACAAAGTGACATTTTCAGATGATTTTATCCAAATTGCCTTCCAGTGCCATTAGTGAGTACAAAGGCACCATTATCACATATGGGACATTCTGGCTTTTAGCCTGACTGGCGCTCATGTGAACACAAGTCGTGAGTGGGTGACTTAGATGAGAAAGCATCCAAACAGACTCAAAGCAGATAATCTCAAAGGGAGTAGAGCTTCCGTTCCTTCCCATTTGCTGTTCTGTGATCTCCTCTCCTAGAGTTAATCGGTCCCGTGGGGAATTCAATCGTGCCTGTATTTGATAAATCTGACAACCACGCAGATTCTAACTGTGCTTTCACATTCTTACATTAGAGTAAACAGCATAGCCCCTCCTAGTGGTTTGTGCATAGAGAGCCTAGATATATGCAGTACTATTTTTTTTAATGTGCATCAAACATTAAACTGTGCATGAGAAGCTGCTTGTAGGACACAAAAGCAGAATACATCAATACATGCAGAACATCAGGGTGACAGGAAATTTAATTCAGAAACCCTCTCAGTTCACATTAATTAATCTCTCAGCCCAATTTCATGAAATTTAAAAGAAAAAAAAACTGTGAAGATGATTTAAAGGTAAAATATCCTGGTCTGTATATGGAACAAGGTCTTTCAAAATCAACACCGAAAATACTACTAAGAGGCTGAAGTGCTTAATATCACATGATCCTCATGGTGCGTGTGTGTGTTTTTGTGTTTGCGTGTTTCCTGTATGGCATTTTATATCTGGCATTTTGTTTTGGTTGAGTTTCATTTCATTTTCAACAAATTGCATAAATATAATTCAAGATACACATCCAAATGTATTTTCTGATGATACTATATTGTTTCTATTTTTGCTTTATTTTATTTTATTTAAATTAGGTAGCTGTAGCGATGGTAGACTTTATTAACTCTTTTGAGACATGGATTGCTCTAACACTGAATACCACTGTTTTCACATTTAATTTTGTTCTTGCAACTCAAGTTTTTCAATTTTAAGCCACACAATATAATTGCTCATTCCAAGTCATTTCAGGAAAATTGCTTGGGCTTTTGGACTGAATAATAATTACTGTTATCATCAGGGAGAGAGTGCTTTGTGTTATTTTTGTGTTGTGCTCATTTTAACCAAATAATAGAAGTGACACATGCTGGTAAGGAGGTGTGGGAGCATTTTGTGAGCTTAATTGTTGTTACTGCTTCATATTTCTTTATTTTGTTTCATTTAAGTTTATTCCCTCATCATTTTTCATCCAGAGAAGAGGAAAGGAAATGTTAAAAACCATAAGTGATTATGAAAAAACTTACTGAAGAATAAATCAGGGCTATAGATTTTCAGTAAAATTCTGGTGTTATTAGAGATTGGAACATTTTAATCAACCTGGGGGTCTAAAATTTAATGATCAGACTTTAGATTTTCTTATTTTGCAGTGCCTTCAGTTCTTACATAAGAAGTTTCCAAATGTGTTTAGAAGCTTGTGAGCATAGCAACACACACAAATACTCGATGCTGAGTATTATCACGAATATTACTGTATTAAATCATTTACCAAGGCATGTTTCCATGCACTCTATGACCCCTTTATATGGCATTAACAAGTTTCTTGGGTAATTGGGTTGTGACCACACAGCACCTAACCAAAAGGTGTAAATGCACTCAAGCCCTTTTCGGATCCCATTGTGGATGGAGATCTGACCACACACAAACCACCTCCTCAAGCCACCTCTTCTTCTTCTTTTCCTTTCGGCTTTCCCTTCAGGGGT